>PVJO010009009.1:0-71921 GCA_004026905.1 Hystrix cristata | reverse complement strand
TATTTATGCTTCCTTAACTTGCAAGGAAGCATGATTTGTTTAGTTTAATAAGGCCTTGATTGCAGGTATCAGTTCACAAGCATTGACTGAAACTGGGTTCCTTTTGGTGAAATGCAAGCTGTGTGAAATTCATGGAAAATGCAATTACGTTCTAATTTACTCAATGCCACTGGCTTTAATTAAAGTAGATCATATTTCAATGAAGCAAATTCATGGTCCTCTTTAACAAAGGAAGTAGAAAACACAAGAAGGAAATTTGCTGTTTTTCTCTTGAATATTAACCCAGAGTTTGTTTGGTCGTTAGCTGCTTTTTAAGGTGTCCAGCCAAAGATTTGCATCCCTGGGCACAAAGGCATCCAGCTCCTACATGGCCACTTGTCACCTGCAGAAGAATGCAGGCAGGCCAGAGGAAAGAAAGACATCCCCATTCTTTGTCTTTTCTCCAGTTCTTCACAGTCATCCCATGCACTGGGCTCTTCTGATTTGCATTGTCTCCTCCTCGGGGTTTATCAAAAGTAAAGTCTAATGATTTGCGCACTGTACTAACCTGTCTTTTGTCAGATCAGATGATTTAAGTTGCATGTAAGTAAATTCTACCGAACCCAAAAAACTGGCAATAGGCAGATCAAGAGCTGGTTTTGCTGTCGTTAAAGACCCACACTTTTCCTGACCTTGGTTTGTAGGTTTGATCATGCCATTGGGCACCTCCTGGGAGCAAGCCATGTGTTGCACTTGCAGGCATCTTTAGAAGTCTACAGGATTTGGCAAGGAGATACATGATTTCTTAATTTGCATCTCTTGTGGATTTATCAGAAACTCTTTCCATGCATCTGTCAGAAATCCTTTCTCGGATACCGCTCAACTCTCTTCTCACATACCTCATCAGCCAGGAAGGAATGCAGAGAGGGGGCAGAAACAAATAGCTGGCCAATTTTTCCCACAAAGAAGGTATTTACAGGAGAAAGATGAGGTGTCTCGAGAATGGTATCAGATAAGCCAACTCTCATGTTTGTTGTACAACTCGAATTCAGCATTAGTTTTGATATGTTTATGTAGGCATGAAACTATTAGGAAAACGAACTTCTGAATATGGTCATTGATCTTGTTGGCTTTGGACATGTATTTTTCAGCTGCCATTCATAAATAAGGGCACATAAATTTCATATGAGATAATTATATTTATTTCTATTGTCTATTTTTAAATTTTCTGAATATTCAATGCAAAATTATTCAGAGTAGTTTTTAAAAGAAGTGGAGACAGGTAGTCATGTATAACTGAAATTTCATATGTTATAATGGAAGAAAGGATTAAAGTTTGGGACTGTGATGGCAATTCTTAATGATATCTCCGTTGGACCATGTAAGACAATCAAGTTAGAGAGCAACAATTTTTATGCTAAACAAGGTTGAAACGTGGTAAAGACTATGTTTTAATGTACTATAAGGAAATTGAAAGCCTCCGGCACTCTATAAAACACTGGCCTTTGGTTTTAACTGAAGTGCCCATTACCAACAAAAGGTTTAGCCAGTCACTGTGCTGATAACACAATGGGTAATTGCTAAGAGGTTGTGCATTGCTGGGGAGGAACTATTTTTAAATCCACTCTTTCTTGAGCCAAACCAAAGTTTCTTAGTGCTTTTTTAATAGGCATTTTAATTTGTCTGATAATTTTTACTTCCTTTCACAATTAAATTAACTGATTACAGTCAATAAGCTTCCATTCATTAAGAGTAATAGCTTAGTGTAAATTTGCTTAGCTAAACATTTATAAATAATTTTCACTGTGAAAATGGGGGTTCAATTCCGCTGTTTAATTTCTGCTTCGAGTTTCTTTCTGGAGAGTGATACACTGATACCACTGACATACGGTGGAAAACTCCTTTGGGCTACCCTATGGGCTAAGAAGGATCTAGAAAAACAGAAAAAGAAGTAACCTTAGTAGTCATTGGATCCTACTTCCTCCTTTTGGAACTGAAGAGACTGAGACTAATATAGAGAATTTTCTTCTAAGCTTTACTGTTACATGGAGAGCAGGCAAAAACACTTTAACCAGCTTGCTCTATGGTCTTCTCTGCTCGACATAAGGCTGAAGACATGCAGTCACCTACTAAATGTTTGTTCTTTTGGTTAATGAAATATTTAATGATTTTTATATTTTCTTTTCATGGCTTCTAGGAAGTTATGACAATAATTTAGGGGTCATACTGGTCATAATTCAAGATGGCCTGTAGGATAACACAACGCCCCACCACTGACTTTCTGTTTCTTAAGGGCACGTACCTGTATTCATCTTTTTAATCTGGTTGTTTGTAATTGATTGGTAGAATGCTTGGTTCAGAAAGGAACTGCTGACATTTGGTTTAATTGCCTTGGAACAGTTATGTCCCAGGTGCTGCAATGATGGGCATCTTGGATAAAACTAATAAATAGTTGAGTATGCATTTTGAGTCAAATGCCAGCTCTGGATTTTTTTCCACATGGTCCAACATGGCTAATGAAAGCTTCTACTCTCTGGAGCATCTGAAGATATAAAAGGTATGCATTAGAATTACAAAAAACGTGGAGGAAAACTATTTCACAGTTCCAATTTAGTTTAAATGTTAGACCATGGTTCAAAAGCTAGCCTAAGAAAATGTTTAACTCTTAAATGAAAACAGCAGACCTGGAAAGACAGACCATTGAATACCACAAGAAGCAAACTACTTATTTGTATATCACCTTGAATAAGTCACATACCTTTATTGTCTTGATTTATTAATGTGTATAATAGGGACAATTATTATTATTATTACTACCCTCTTCACAAGGTTTTGAGGAGTGAAATGTGTGAAATTTTTGTAAACAGTACAGTTCTATGTAAATCTAAAGAACTATTAATATCTACAAGAACAATAAAGCCATAAAAATTGATTCTATCGGGAGGCAGTTTTCTATAATGGTTGATTTAGAATCATTCAAAGTGTTGAAAGTGTTCTGAGAAAAACCTGTAATCGCTACCTTATCTTGAAGGTGAAGAAGTCAGCATGCTGTGGAGTTTAGTGATTTTTCCAGGGTCTCTGGACAAAACTAAAAATCGAGGTCTTCAATTTTTTATTATATATTTATTCCTGACCATTAAGTCTTACTTATCAAAGAAAACCCACAAGAAAGATGAGTGGTAAATTCCAAAATGGAAAATTCACCATTTTCAGGGTGAATCAAGCTGTAGACAGTAAGTATTCATTATGTGGTCAGCTTGGTCCCCTGCTACCCTAGAGCAGCATTAGGAAGATCATCCTTTCAGAAGGTCAGACATGGTCTTAGGAAAAATAAGTTAATCACAGTAAGAAAGTACACAGAACAAACTACCGTGGTGTAGTGAGGCAAGTGGCATGACAGAGAAAGTACTAGAACAGGAACTTTGAGTTCCTTGGGCTGAGTCACAAACTCACCTCGGGCAAATGACTTCATCCACTAGTTTGAGTGATAAGAATCAAACATACTCGATAAATTCATATAGTGCCAGATTTCTTTCCTGCAGGGAATTAAGTGTTTGCGTCTTTCTATCCTTTTTCTTCCTCTAACAAGGTTTTTAAATAATTCTTACTTTTAGGCAAGTTTAAGAGACACTGATTTAAATGATATCATGTAACCTAGTCTTTTTTTTTTTCCCTGAAAATTGAAGGGTTGAAGTAGACAGCAGTAATTTTCAAGCTGTTTCCAGAGTTGTGTGTTTTACCTACTGGCTTCCATATACACATTGCATTGTGGAAAGTGACCCAAGCATGAGAAAGGGCTGTGGGTACAATTCACACTTGACAGCTGCCTGCTTTTTGAGTGACTGAATTACAAATATGCAATTATATGGAGGTAATTATATACTTGTACAAAAGGTAGATATAGTTTAAGCTGTAGATAATATTCATGTGGAAATGTGTGTGTGTGTGTGTGTGTGTGTGTGTGTGTGTGTGTGTGTGTGTGAAAATACAGTCCTTGCCCTTGAGGGGCTTATAACACTATAGAGTGAATGGTTTGCATGCTGTAAGGATAGCATTTCTGTTGTAGAAGCAGATTTTAAAGTCAGCTTATCAGCCCTGGGCTCTTTCCATCTTCCAGGCAAACATAGCTCTCTGCATTGTACCTATGAAAATTAAGCCAAAGTTAATCAGCTTCAAATGGAACAGCCTCAATTCTGCCACCATTGTGTGTCTCACTAGCATGTTTCTTCTGGGTATGAGCTCAACTTTCTGTCCTGCAGTCTCCAGTCATTTATGAAAAGAAGGAGAAGATTGAGTGAGCCATGATTACCTCTTCCCTTCTGCTTATTCAGTGGCTGATTCCATTTCACTGTTAAGGAGATTGCCGTTGGACTCCCCAGGCATTGCTTTCTTTTCTTCTTTTTTTTTTTTTTCTGCATATTATAGAGAATCTAGGTGGTCCCTCTAAGCTTCCTGAGAGAAAACAGTCCAATAAAACAGACAAGTGCTAAACAAAATGGCGGAATGCATGGTGCAAGTTCCAAAATGGTCACAGTGAGTCACAGAAATAATGAAAGGGCAAGGAAGCACACCTCAAGCTTATCCTTGAAGATGAAGGGTGGCGTATGAATTGTTAGGGGTGGAGAAGAAAATATTCCAAGAAAAAGAATTTGAAAGAAGGCATAATGACATTAAGAATGCATGATATTCAACAGGAATTTTCTGGAAACTGGTCTAAGCCTAGTTGGACTAAACTAGTACCTTCAAATGTGTATAAAATGCTAGTGAAAACTCATTTCTCATATCTGACTTTCTCATTTCTTGTACAGTACACATTGGCCTGGCCCTGCTTCTCATCCTATTTTTATGAGAACGCTACTCAAAATAGGCCTTGAAATGAGCTTCAAAGCCTGGCAGTGAAACAAGCACTTGTGAAATAACCACCCAGAGAAGGCAAAATTGGATTTTATGAGAATGTTACTGCGTCCCTCTTTCATTAGACACTTCACAGGTCCCACAGTAATAGGGAACTTGAGATAGTAGAACATTTTTCACCACTCTGGCTAGAGAAAGAAATCATCAGAGGGAAAATCAGACAAGGTACAGAAACTTAGTAAGATAGTCAGCTGAAATCAGGACTAAGAGCCAACAGAAGTGGACCTAGGTATGTCACATTTATTTACATTTAGGCTACTCAGCATTGTTGGGGATCCTCCTTGCTCTGAGACAGGCTGGAAGGGCAAGGGAAAAGGCTTGGTACTTTTCGCAAGTTCCCCTCTCCTTTTAGGTTTGAATTTAGAGCCAGTCGCATTGTGAGAAGTCCTTTTCCTGGGCAGAAAAGATGTCACTGGCATGGCAAAGAAGTCTTGGTTAAATGTCATATTCTTTTCTGAATTTTATGTCCAAGATCTATATTCAGATTCTGTCTCCACATTTCCCAGTCTCTGACCTCCCTCTCTGAAATTGTGCAGATTATATAATCCTAGATACCATTTTTGGCTTACAGTCATATCCCAGTAACTGGTATTATTATACCTTGTCTCACTGAATCTTCATCATACTCCAAAGATATTCTTTTGTTTCCATTATACCTGGGAAGACACTGAAGAGCAGAGGCCTTAATATAATTCTCAAATACATGAATCAAAGATGAAGAAGCTTGGGATCCAAACCAAATCATGACTGTTTTTTTTTTTTTTTTTTTCATGCTGGGGATTGAATTCAGGGCCTGTGCACTTGCTAGGCAAGTGCTCTACCACTTGAGCTAAATCCCCAACCCTTGACTGGCTCTTTTTAATGGCATATTCAGGGATGGGGATGTAGCTTAGTGGTATAGACTTTGCCTAGCATGAATGAGCTCTGGGTTCAATCTCCAGCACTGAGAAAAAGGTTTCCCTCTTTTTTCTCTGAATAAATATGCCATTTTGAGTGTCCTTAGAGGCTCCATCAAATTTGGACATCAGCAAGACAGAATAAGTAGCATGTCGTGGTCATCGGTAGCTTTGTAGCTGAAGTTGGGCAGAGAGTGAATAGACTTGGAAAGCAAGTGGAGTCACTAATCAATATATAGAGGCCAAGGCAGAGGTGAGAATTAGTATGACCTATTCAAGGGACAATCAGTGTTGATTTGCAAGCTCTGAAGAAAATACTAGTACCATCTCATACACATAACAATGTTTTTGGAAGGAACATCAGTGAATGAGTTGGATGAGAATCAAATCTAGGATTTGTCTGAAATGATTGAAGTACAGCAAATCTGGGGCATCGGATTTTTAGAATTTTGATTTTCTGTCATTTGTCCCAAAGGGCACTTTCCAGCAGAGGAAGGTGAAGTGTCCAAAGTGAAGTGAGTTACTGAGTATCATTCCGGGTGACATGTCTGGGCTGGGTCCTGGGCTCCAGTTCTCCCTGCTAACTCCTCTATGCCATGGTGCTCCTTGGATGGAACCTGAGCAGCATCGATAGGAGTAACCACTCTGGAACCCATAAGGATGAGAATGACAAGAGCTATTCCTAATGCAAACATTTAAATGAGGCTGGAAATAGCTCTTAGCTGTGGACAGATAACTGTACTATTTCCCAGCCAGCAAGGACATTATTGACTCATGGAGCCAGACATTCAGTCTGTTTCAAGGAAGGAAACTCTTTGGCAAGTGTTCAGCCTCTACCATCCTGTGCCTGGAGCAGGTGTCACGATGAGATACCACAGTTTCCCTGTACTGGTCCTGGGTGGTGAAATATTGTGCTTCTCATCAGGGCCCTTCAGGAAACTGGCTTCAGTGCATTAGAGTTGGCAAGTGAGACAAAACCCATTTGCCTTTGCTGCCTTATTGCCTGGTGCTGAAATTGAAGGTATCTTTCTGGTTTCCTCCAGACCAATTCTTTTAATGTTGTGGGGCGCCATCCCTGAGCTATGCAACATGCTACAAAGAAACTCTGTCTGAATGACAAAATGATATCCACCCACGGGCCCATATTAACCCATGTGATAAGGTAAAGGCCATCACACATTGAAAGATTGGAATGTCAGTGCATCTGCCTTATTTTTTTTTAGTTAAAAGAAGCAAATATTGGGGGGTCCTTACTACCACCCCTGCCCTCCAAAGGTCGCCTGTACGTATTCTCTCCCTTTTCTTTGACCAGAGACAGAGATTTTCTCATATATTTATTTTGACTTTTGTCCCATGGAGAGTTGCACTGATTCTGCTGATGCCTTAGTTGCCTACATTTTTACCTTTCTTCTGTACTCCTCTCTTGTCTTCCTTCCCTCTTTTCCTATAAGAAAAAAAGCAGAGGTGAGGAATTATAAGATTTGTAAAAATTTAAAATCTAAATCATGTTATCTTGTCAGTAATACGAGTTCAGTATATCATGAATGTTTGATTGAGTGGTGGTTATATGGGTAGAAATTTTAAAGACCATTTTAAAGCACTATTGTTTGACTCGCTCCTGACTCTGATGATCTTGCCAATACATGCAACTGAAGCCAAAGATAAGGGGGATCCTCAAGGTAAGACTCCCTTCTATGATCCACCTTCTAGCTTTGCTTCTCTTGGATTTCAATCCTTAAGTCCTACTCCTCTATTCTTATTCTCTCCTTCTCTCCTTTCTCTAGCTCTCTCCTTTGCCCAACCCCCTTTATTCTTTATTAAGTTGTGTCCTCCTCTGCTCCCTCCTTTCTGTTTTACTCTCTTCTCCCTTTCTTCCTTCATCCCCAACTCCCCGACTCTACCACCTGGAGTTTTGCCCTTCTTTCCCTTAGTGCTTGATTAGCTAAGGATATAAACTCTCCTTCTGGCTTATGCCTCTCCTACATTCCTAAAGCCACATCTAAGCACAGTGAGAGAGATTTAGTGAAAGAATGGCCTAGAGAAAGCTGCCAAACAAGTTTAAGAAAGCCATTGGAAGGAGCAGGAGGAACAGGGACTCTGTTTTGTGTTTCCTTCGGCCCTTCTTCTTTCAACATAGTTATTGGTCACCAATGTGGGCTGTCTCTGTGACTCATCAGTGTTGTATCCCACAGCCTCCTCTGAGAAATTCAGGAAATGCTTTCGGAGAAAACTGAATTGAGTACTAAATTGCATTTTGTGCCAAGACTAATCCTCCAAGCTAACAGGCAAACAGACATTTCCATTATAATTAGAGAGCTCTGAACAGAATTATCTGTCCCCAAATTCAACTTTATCCTCTTTCATTTACTAACAGTGTTACTCCCTTAAATCAAAAAGCTATTTCTTGGTTTTAACAGAGAGCTTTAAATAACAAAACATTGAATCTTGCCTCAGTATCCACAGAAAGAGAGGAACTTAGCTACACCTTTTGGGACAGGGTAAGATATGAAGAATAAATATGGAAACTGATATGAAATGGCTTAACTACAGACTGACGAGGAGTTTGGGAATGATTAGGTTCTCGATTGTCATACCCTCCGACTGGCCAGCACGACAGACATAGAACCATAAGAGGGCAGGTACGTACCCTTTCAATCACCACCAAGCTCATATACATGTATTAGTATTTGGAAGAGATTCAACACAGAATGTTTACTAATGGACTCTAGCCTCCAACTCTTTCTTTCTGCCCCTGAAGAACAAGAATAGATAATAAACAGTGATCTGTGGCTACATATTACAGTTGAGATGGTTATCTTGCTGGGACGATTTCAAAAGGAGATTGTACTTGAGGGAGGCAAAGTCAAGACACTAACTCCAAATGTGTCATTTTGAGCACTTACTGAAATGCTACTCTCTGGAACTCTGGGCTATCAATTAGTGTAGGATTTTCAGGGATCATTAGCTTAAAAGAGGGACATTTTTCCTGAGAGTGGGGGGGGGCAGCTATTCTTGGCTTAGTATGATCTCTCTGGGTTACAAATCTCTAGTTTCCTAAAATATCAATTACATCCAGTGATAAGTTTTGCAAACTTCTAGTATCTGGTGATTGTCATGGCTCTCTCTGTTGTATGGTTTTGATAAAATATGTTGATGAAAGTAGCCAGGTTCTTCTCAGGGTCAGTGATCATGAAGATAGGCTTTCAGGGGAAGGAAGGAATTTAGGAAGCTATGAATAAAGAAAATATTAAAATTCATGGTGTCAGCTACCAGTAGACATTATGGGTAGGTTTAAAATGTGTTTGACAATGCAAAGGGCAGAGCCATTCAGGCTGTGAAAACAGAAACCTGGTGCTCTAATAATGGAAAGGGATTTAACTACAATTACTTGCAGTGTGTGTCTTCTCATTTGAGTGACTGATATTAGAAATTTCTCAGCCTGCTTCAGTGAGAGGCACTCGGCGCTGAGAGTCTGCATGGCCCAGGGCAGCATGAGGATCGCTGCAGCCAGCCTCCATGAGCTGAGTCTAGCCCCTCTCCTCTGCGGGCTACGGCCTCCCAAAGAACACATCAGAATACTAACAACTGCCCTTCTGCACATGGGGATAATTTGAAAGTAGTGT
Source organism: Hystrix cristata (assembly GCA_004026905.1). Taxonomy (NCBI): domain Eukaryota; kingdom Metazoa; phylum Chordata; class Mammalia; order Rodentia; family Hystricidae; genus Hystrix; species Hystrix cristata. The sequence continues at coordinate 62,509 of PVJO010009009.1, read as the reverse complement.
GAATTAAGAGATGGGGAAACAGTAAGCCAAATTTAAAGTTTTGTGCATTTTTTTTTACAACTTACAGCCAACCCTGAACACAAGAAATGTTATAGAAAACGGTGCCAATAAAACCCACAAAGATTAGAATTCCAAGTAGTAGGAACAATGTGCCAAGTACAAATTGTTTACTCTGCCTATTTTTTTCCTATAAAACTCAGGCTGTCCTGAGGTGATGTCTGTTGGTATTTTATAGTTTCCATCTATACAGCTTCAAAAATGATTTCCAAACTCTTGCTACACAATAGATGAGTCTTGGACATAGAATCAGGCTTGGGAGTCATGATCAAGCCATTACCAAGTAAAAAAGGACAACTTCTCGAAGGACATTCATGTGCTGCTTAACATCGTTCTTTTATCCTGGGGATTGCCTACAAATGGAAACAGATGCGGTAACTTCTTCCTAATGCAATCCATGAATGGAGGTATTTAAGACAAAATTAACCACGTCAGATGACATACATCTCAAAGAAAGAGGGGAAGCTTTTCAGCATTATCAATTCATGTCAAGGTGTGATTTCAAGATACGATGAAATAGACAAGAGATTTTGGGAGACATCTTTTTTTTTTAATTAGTACGTGATGTTTACATTCATTGTAGGGAGCAGGTACATGTATGTAACATAACTTGATACTTCTTATTCTTCTTTGCCTGCCCATCTGCCACCCCCTCCTTCTCTAGATCCATTTTCCCCATTTTCATTATTATTGTTAATATTTTTTCATTCATGTTTGCTACATGTAATGATTATATTAATTGTGGGTATTTGGTACATATACCTGACATATCTTACATCTTTTCATGTTCCCTTCCAGTCCCCTCTGCCTCCACCTTTGGTCTCTTGGTCCTCTACCCATTTGTATAAGGTCTATCTCCATCTTCCTTTTTATCACTCTTTTACTTTGCTCCTTATTTGTACTTTGGACTACTCAAATAAGAGAAATTATGATATTTAAGCTTGTATGTCTGATTTATTTTACATATTTTCAAGGTGCGTCCATTTTCCTACAGATGTCTCAGATGTACCCTTCTTTATAGCCAAGTAGTATTCCATTGTGTATGGTTACCACATTTTCTTTATCCATTCCTTAGATGATGGACATACAGTTTGCTTCTAAGTTTTAGCTATTATGAAATGTGCTGCTGTAAACAATGATATGCATGTATTGCTGTAATATGTTTTTTGGCTCTTTGGGGAAAATATCTTGAAGGGGAATAAGTGGGTCAAATATAATATACTTTCTATTTTTAATTTTTTGAGAAATCTTTGTGCTAATGTCCATAATGGTTGTACAGTTTACATTCCCACCAACAATGGGTAGTGTTCCTTTTTTACTGCCAACCATGCCAGCATTTGTTATTATTTGATTTCTTGACGATTGCCATTCTTTTTGCTATTAAATAAAATGTTATTTTTTTTTAAATTTGCACTTCTTGAAACACATACCTGATAAAGATAGGAAGCTGACAAAACTTTAGAAAGCCTTAGACAATGATGAAAATCTAATACGTGCATTTGGATAGAGAGAAGGAGGATTTTATAGGAAAAGCCTTGAATTGCAATGCATATCTGAGAGAGCTTCAGCCAGGCTGATGTGCAGGCACTGAACAGAATGTTTGAGGGGAGTCCAGCATTGAGCTGGAATGACTTGGCTGTAGCACCCATGCCATGCTGGGTAGCATCTGTGAGTGTCAGGGTCACTTCAAGGAGTGGCATCTTAAAGCTGTCAGTCATCAACTCTGTTCCTCACAGCAGGTTCTTTTGAAGGGGTATGTATTAGTTACTCTTCTAGAATCCATGGTTTGCAAGAGAGCAGATTTAATAAAGAACATTTACAAGTTACAACATTCACTCACAAGCCAAATGCAAGAGGAGTGCAGAATGTCTATCTAGGCACTAGAGACCCACAAGATCCAGTCAAGGGCTGGGAGCCCATGGCACTGTCCCATGTGCATCCCATGTCTGCACCAAATGGCTGAAGAAATATCATCTGGAACCAGGATACGATGCTCACAGCAGAGATGATGACCAGAGCTCCCTTGAAGCAACAGCAGCCATCCTCAATGACAGCAAGGCCTCAAGCTCCTTCTGTGATGGGAACAGCGGAGTCCCCTTCAGGAGAATCAGCCACAGCAGAGCTTCTCCTGGGAAACAGCCAGCCCCCATCTTCTGTTCCCATTCTCCTTTACATTGTGTCAGCAACAATCCTCAGGTGGATCTTCTATGCCCAGAACCACATCATCTCAGTCCAGCTGGGCATCCTGGCTCAAGTTGACCATAGCAGACCACCACAGGGTATCTGAATAAACCACCTTCATGACCACAGGTACTATTGACATCTTGCATCCTACACCTCCCAGCCCCACATTGTCACCTCCAAGCACCTGTAGCACCCAGTGTCCTTACTATATCCCCAGGCCACCTCCTATCACTCTGGTTAGCTCATCAATCGAACATTCAGCAAGGACTGCAGGTATCAGTCCTACTCTTTTTGCATATTTGCTGTATGTGAGACACTTTGCTAACCACTACGCAGATAACACCATTTCATCCTTACCACAGGCCTCTAATGGATCTACTGTTAAAATCCTCACTTGATAGGTGACACTCACGAGATAAGTACCTTTATCAGTCACACAGTTGCTAAGTGACAGAGCTTTTGCGGAAACCTGGATCTGCCTGTCTCTTGCCCACTGCACTTCTGTCCATTCACCCCATGCACACCTCCCGAGGGCCTCGTGTAGCTTAGAGGCTGTGCCAGGTACTGGGTATTTTGCGATTGTAAGGTGAGCCATTTCTCTCAAAGAATTCATTCTTGATGGAAAACTGAGATCTAAGTAAACAGTTATGGCAAAGTTCAGGGCAGAAAGTACCCACAGCACTGAAATATACTGCACACATCCTGCAAGCTCAGTCTTAAAGAATGATAGAGAAAAAAACAATGTGATTAAAGGGAGGAAAGAACTCCAGGCAGATCCAGGTAAATTTGCAAAATAACATACTTATGACCCTTTCATCTCTTTAGAGTTTTTAAATTCAGTGATCTAATTAGGCTGTGCTGCTTTAAAATTAGAGACTGATAAGGGTCATATGTAAGCAAAAAATGCATGTAAAAATAGGACAAAGATGACGTGGAAAACAAAGTATAGTCAACCCATGGTAATAGTTATCTCCAAGTGAGAAAGAAGGGAGCTAGAACCTAGAATAGGGACAGGCAAGTGTAATTATCCTTCAGTACACTAAGAATGTTGAAATTCTCAAATGTTCAAATCTCTTTTATGTAGTATTTGCCATATAACCTCTATACATGTATGCATTTTTGTGTACATTCCTGTATGTTTTAAGTCAGCTCTGGATTAGTTATAATACCTGCTGTAGTATAAATGTTATATAAATAGTTGTTATACTGTATATTTTAGGGAAAATACCAAGAAAATGTTTGTACATTTTCCGCAGAAACACAATTTTTCCCACATATTTTTCATTTGTCTTTGGTTGGATCCACAGGTGCAGAACCGATAGATTGGGAAGGCCAACTGTACGTTAATAAGCAGCAAATCTGATTTGGACCTTATACTTGTTATGAATTTTTTTTTGTATTCTTCAGTGTTTAAGTTTTTTCCAATATAAAATTGCTTCTTAATATGTTAATGAAAAAAAATCTGTGAAGCCCAAATGCAGAGGGGGTAGAAATGAAAATTAGAATTATAAGACTAGGACAATTCTGCGAAAATGGACTAACTCATCTTTTGGTTTACAAATAATAAGTAAAAAATCTTTTCATTGGATAAAGTCACATAGAACTATATAAAAACGAGTGCAAGTAAAAATTGGTGAAGTGGAGAAATGTATTAATTTATTGTTTTGTACCAATGTCAATTTCCTGGGTGTGCTAAGGAACTATGTTCATCGATGATGTTATCTTTGAGAGAAGGTAGGTGGAGGGTGCACAGCAACTCATTGTACTATTTTTGAAAGTTTGTTCCAGTGTTATGTTATTTTGAAGTAAAAAGTTTAAAAAGGAGAATTACAGAATTAAATGGCATTTTTTGCCAAGATACTCTCATTCTTCAGAGGATTTTTCTTATCATTGCACTTTTACTAAAGAATTTAGATCTCTAATAGTTGCAAGTCAGGCATGGAGTAGGACCTTCCAGCACAGCCCCAAATTCTATGGCATGGATTTTATTCACCCACCTCTAATTCTGGGCTTCATAATGTTTCAGTGCACATACATACTCTCACTTCTTCTTAAATATCTTTAAATCCCCAACACTAGTCCTTCCAATAGATATCTTGTACAGCTTATTAAAAAATGTTATGCACTTGATTTTAATTTTCTGCTTGACTGATATATCTGTGATTGTGATGTTTGTGGAAGAGAAGAAGGCTCAGTACTTGCTGTTAGCAGAAACACCTTGGAGGAGAGGAATATATACACTGCTACCTAAGGCTTCTTGTCAGCTGCCCCGAGAACTTGTCCCTACATGACGGTGGGGAGGGAGATCTCTAATAAGCAGGGCTTTCAGGAGTGGTAGAGACAATATTGACCCCTGTCTCTTCCAAGTCTTCTGTCCTGGGTCTTTTGTCCAGCATAATCTCAGTTAAAATATAAAGGGTACCCAGGGAGAAAGACACATTAATTTCTTAGCCTGTGTTTTTGATATACTAATCAAGAGCAAAGTCTGGAAGTAATATTGATCCTTTTTAGCATATGCAGTGGTAAATTCTTACCATTGTTACTACCTTACCGTGAATTAATTTTTAAAATAGATTTCAAGTTCCAAGCAATTTTCAACAATCCAAGATATCTAGAAGTTAAATGGAATAAGAGAAACCTGAGGGTCAAGATAGAATTCCTATAAATCCAGACTTTTGCGAAAGTAGAATTAAAATTAGTATAATGTTGATAATTGAAGGGTGCACAGGGATCCATTCATTGCACTGTTAGCCCTTTATGTTATATGTGAGCATTTAACTTTTTCTATGGGAATACTATATTCTTTATTTCCGTATTCTACTCTATTGTCAGTAGATTATAAAATATTAGAATAATTTTCAAAATGGTAAAACCATGACTGTCATTCAAATATATATGAACATATGTGTTTATGGATTGAATTAAGTTTCTGCCGCCCTGAAAAAGATGTCGAAGTCCTAATCCACAGTACTTGTGAATGTGACCCTGTTTGGAAATAAAATCTTTGCAGAACTAATCAAGTAAAAATGAGGTCATAGAACAAGTTGTAATACAGTATGACTTGTGTCCTCTTAAGGAGAAGCAATTTACATTTAGGCACACAGGAGAAAGGCTATGTGATAAATACAGACATATAAGCACAGAATGAAGCCAATCTTGTGAGTATGGAACCAAAGGCTGGAGTTATATCATCGCAACCCATGTATTACCTGTAACTACAGAGCCAAAGAGGGAAGGAAGTCTCCTTCCAAAAATGTTCTTGGGTGGAAACACCTGGCTTTCACGCTCTCTAGAACCAAGAGAGAATAAATTTAAAGCCACCCCTCTGTGATCCTTTGTTATCGCAGCCCTTGGTAACTAATACACATAATAAAGACTTTATTTAACTCACTAATGAGGAAAATGGTAAGGTGTTACAACTAAGTCAAAGATATAGTTCAAAAAGCATAAATTTATATTGAGTAAAGGAATACTGGAGTTTCAAGTGGAAACAAAACTAGTTTCTCTCATAGTAGGGTTGGGAAGTCAGCTGAACCCCTATTGAGCAGAAGATAATTTGCATGTGTATAGACACAAATTATTTTGCATTTCTCTCAGTTAATCTACAATTTATAGAGCTGAAAAATAGCTCCTGTTGCATCAAAATAAAATAACCTCAGGATTGTCCTCTAGGCCAAGGTTATTTTTCACGGAGCCACAGAATTTTTCATATAAGACCAAACAAAACAATCATAAATTCTAGAAAATGAATGCTCTGTAAAAAAAGAAATGAGAGGGGAGGGAGGGGGAGAAGTAAAAAGACCAATATTATATGTACCCACTCCCCAAAATGTGTGTAATTATTACATATCACAAACATATACTAATAAAAAGTAAATTAAAAAGAAATAGAAAACAATAGAAAATCAGATTTAAGACATACTATACTTACTGAATGTGTGATAATTCATAATTGATTAAATTGATCAATTCTGTGTCCCCATTTCCTCATTGGTGATACCGGAGTACTTCGAATAATGCCAGCCCATTAGGTCATGGTGAAGGCTAAATGAGGTAATGCATGCACAGTACTGGACAATAATTTGCTCAAAGTGTTCAGTAAATAATTGCCATTATTGTTCTTCTTACTTTGGAGAATATTGAGAGAGCTGCTGAAAGGCTTAGTAGGAGCTTTGTACATTATGAAGTGTTAAGCGCCTGCAGCTTGACTCCAGAATTGTATTGCTAACTGTAACCCAGGACTTGTCCTAAGATGAGAGCAATGTGGAGAGGTTGTGGACTAGCACAGGATCACATCTGTGAAAGGCCCAGGAGTGAATGGTGGGCTTGCAGGGTGGAGGCAGCAACGAGAGAGATGGAGCTGAGGCAATGGATGGGTGCTGTGCAATTGTACTAAGTGCTGACCTCCTTCAAATTCTCTCTTAATATAATGATCGCCATGATAGCTCTGACATCCACTAATAACCCAGCTTTTAAACCTTTTCGAGGGTTTTGCAGAAAGTCCCTTCATCGACTCCACCTCCATCCCTTCCACCCCGAGACCTCATTTCTGAGGGCAGGCAGAGAGGCAAGGGGATGTTCAGATGCACGGGACAAATGGACTGAAGGCACCCTCCTGAGTGGGTGTCTGTGCCACCCCATCGAGGAGGCCAGCCTGGTCTCCTTATTATCTCACTGAGAAGAGCACTTCTGCTGAGATAGCAACCACCACTGATCTGCCTTTCTAGCTGTGCTTTAAAGCTGTGTTTGCATCTTTCATTCTGGGCCTGAAGTTGTTCTTTGGATTTCCTCCCTGAAGGAGTTTACAGACATTGTACAAAGAAATTAATTAAGTAGATTTTCCATTTGCACAGTTTTAATGAATAAATGATGTTCTATTTGTTTATCTGCTTTCTAATTATAACACAATCCAAAACATCTTGGTTTCTTGCATTCTGGCAGTGTTATTGTTATGGTGGTGTTATTGCTGTTCTCACAGTGCAGGTAATATTTTTTTTAGATAGATACCAGGTGCAGTATTCCATATTTATTAAAGTGTGATCTGCTTATTTTTCTCTCTCCATATACTGCTTCTCTGTACAAGTGCAGAAAGTTAAATATAATGTTCTGCTTTAAAGAACCTGGAAGGTTTCACAGGCAGCTTGAGAACTTATGAACTACTTTGGGAATCAGACCTGGGTAATGAAGTGTGTAACCTACAAGAAGAGGCCTAGACCCAGAACTCAACCAGCAGGGCCGAGCCTCTTTGCTTCCACGGGCCAAGAGGGCATGCACTCCCACAAGAAGCACTGACAAATGGACTTTGGGCCACAACGCAGATGCCCAGGGCTCAAAGTCCAGCAGGTCAGAAGCTCAGGTGTAGTAACACTCTGGACAGGAGATGGACTCTCTTCTTTCTGTGTCCTAGAGTTGTTGAAGTGGGCAGTCTACAAAGTGAAAGGTGTTTAGTACAGCCACAATTCAGAGGAACCCTGGTGTGACTGAGATGTGAGTAGAAGGAGCCAGATCTCTTCGCTCTGCCCTCTCAGGGTATGGAGCAGCATCCCTGTGCACTTTTGCCTGTGGCAAGGCAGAGTCTATAAATCGCTCTGACTTCAGCTTGCCACTTGAGAGCCAACTGTTTAAAGATTTATTGCTGTGAAGACGCTCTTAGCCTCCAGAGACTTAGAGTATAGACTCCAGAAACGTCACTGGTGATGCTGCCCATATTGAACCACCTGGCTTCCTGGAAGAAGTGTATTCTTCAGTCAGATGCTATGGATATTGCTCACAGAATCTTGCAAACATGTTTCTTTTCTTTTCTTTTTTTTTTCTTTTTATGAATTCCTTGTAACTCTAGGGGTAGAGGGTGGTGAGGGAGTAGATACTTTCAGGCAATATTACCCAAATTTAATGGCAGTATAGTACTGAGGAAGGAGGATTTTGTGTAAGAGTAATCTGGAATATGAATGCAAAGTCCTTGTTGTGGAATACTGAGCAGGTAACTGTAACTCTCTAGTCTACTGTACAAAATGGAGAAATGTTCCTGGCTTCTTCATGTGATAGTGATAACCTGTAAATGAGAAAACAGTTATGAATTTTCTGGGCAGTGCCTGGAGCTTCATAGATGACAATTTTTGGTATGCAGACTTAAAAAGGAGACAAGAGCCTTGTGTAATTTTCCCAGATCAGGAGAACTTTGCCAGAACCCATTTGTGTGACTTGGCTAAAAGGCTTAACTACTGGCCTTCAGGATTTTATTTGTAAAATGAGAGTTTAGACACAAGGACTTCTAAGGACCTTTCTCAGTCCATTTGTGCTGCTGTAACAAAATACCAGAGGCTAGGTAATTTAGGAAGAACAGATGTGTATTTCTCAGAGTGCTGGAAGCTGGGAAATCCAAAATCAAGACACCACCAGGTGTGTTATCTGGTTGGGGATGCTCCCTGCTTCCAAAATGGTGTCTAGTCTCTGCATTCTTTCGAGGGGAGAAATGCTGTGTCTTCACATGGCAGAAAGGACAGAAGGAGCAAATCTCTCTGTCAAGCCCTTTTATAAGGGCACTTAAACCTATTAATAAGGATGGGACCCTCCTAATCAATCATCTGCTAAAGGCTATACCCTCTTAATACTGTTGGAGTGATTATTAAATTTCGCTATGGATTTTAGGGGGAATAAAAACATTCGAACCATAGGAAGACCTTGTCATAGGAAGATTCTGTGATTTGTTAATTGTATGTCATCCATTGCCAAGCTAATTTTGTTAGTGTCTTAGTTACTTTTCTCTTGTTGCTGAGACAAAATACCTGACACCCAAAGTGAGGGCAGGAAAGCTTTGTTTAGCTCACAGTTTGTAGAAGTTTCAGTCCACAGTCGGCTGGATCCAAGGCAGGGTAGCCTGGCAGACAGGCAGCAAGGTAAGCAAGGGGTTAAGGAAAGGAATAGACAAGCCTCTTTCTGTTCTTTAAATCTTATCCAGGCTATCTGCCCTTAGGATGAGTAGCATTCCCACCCTTAATCCCAGCACCCATAATCCTAGTATCATATCCTTGATCTCATCAGAATTATACCAAACCAGTGAACTTTTTTAGTAATCACACACTCTAGATCCAGTCACCTCTGAAAATACCCCCCCATGACCACATGAGGCTTTGTGGGGGACAGCTAGACACAAATCGTAACAGTTGTCTATCTCCTATGAATAGTCAAACATCCCCTGCTTTAAAAATCTCCCTTCTTGCCGTTTCCCAGACCCAAACTGTTATTATCTGACTGATGCTGTGATGTAGGGCCGAGCATATAAGAGCCAAAGGGATAGTTTTCAGAGCACCTGGGTCTCTTGTTTCCACCCCTTCTGAATTCTCTAGCCATTCAGATAAGTAGGGCATTTCTACTTGGAATTCTGTTTACTTTCTGATACTTGAACATTCCAAACTGGAATATTAGACCACAAAATATTTTTAATCCAGTTTCTGGGCTCCATGTCACATGCAGTTTTGCTGGAGACTACGTATCCCGCACCAGCATGACTTGGTAGGGAGGAGGAATTAGCTGTTAGAACTACAAGGTGCACTGATGACATAAGGACAAGTTCAAACCCAGTTCATGTCATCTTATTACAGAGAATAAGATTAGGTGTGGATAAAACAGAAAAATTCATATACAATCCCACCTAACATCCTGGAAGCATGATAGGCTTTCGGTCCTCTGAACTCTTAAAATGGGTGCATATTTTGCTCTACAGAAGAGAAACTGAAAAATCAAGTCACCCAGGCATCAAATGAACAGCCTTAGGAAAATATAAATCTCCTAAAATCCTTCAGTTTTCCATGTACACCTCCAATGTGAACATTAAACTCCCTAGCATAGGAAATAAGGTCATTCATGAATGACAGCATAGACTCTCAAGTGCTGTTGCTTGGGAATGAAGGCCAGTGTTAGTCCAGTTACATAGCCAGTCTGCACCTCAGTCTCTTTATCTGCTAAGTAGAGATGAACATAATATAGCCTCCTGATCAGATTATTAGAAGAATTTCAGGTGTCAGTTTACATCAAGTGTGAGGAATTCTGTCTGGTATGCAAATATGATGGGTATGGGATTTATCTTATCTGCTCACTAAGAGATTCTTCAGAACAGAGACCACCCGCTTTGTGTCAGCATCTTCCCAGTATCCATCCCGCATTGGGCCTGGCACATGCTATGCAAGAGGTAACGTTAAGGCATGGGCTTTGGAGTTGGATTGCTTGGGTTTATAATCTGGGCTACCACAAAACCATGTTCACAGTATTAACCTTCTGAATCCTTGACTTTCTTATCTATAAAATGAGAGTAAGTGAGATAATACACGTACAGCATTTCACTGAGCACAGAGCTATGCGCTGAAATTTTTAGCCTGTAGTGCCATCCAAGATCAATAAATGCTAGAATAAATATTCAAAATTCAGATATGAAATACAAGATGTGCTTACTCTTTTGTGTCTTCCTCTTTCCTTTGTCGCTGTGGTGGCCAATCAATTCCTTAAATCTCAATTTCCACCTTGCATATCTGAGGATAATGCAACCAAATGCTTACTTCCCAGGAGGACCAAAAAGATGGATGTTTGTGTTTATAAAGTTGCTCTGAACAACCTGAGGAAAATTGCAAGTGAAAAGCATTGTTCTCATCATGATTATTAATTGATCTTCTAACCACTCACCAGTTGGAATATGACTGATCCAGAGGCTCTGGAGGAAGATTTATCACTTGCCTCTCCAAACCTAGGAATGTGCCTTTCATTAAATGCAATTATCTCCCAGCGAATGCACACGTCTCAAGTCCACTGCCTCTTACTCAATGAAATCATTAAACCTCTTTGCAGCAAGGAGCCGTCAAAAGCCACATGATGAAAATAGCCATAAACTGGTATTTAGGTTTAATTATACAATGTCTGTTCTTGGAGAATTTTGAGAATTTTCTGTTATCTGTGCTCTCTAATTTTTTTTTTTTTGGTTTCTTTTTCTTTTTATTTGGCACTGCCCTTACTTGTGTTTTAAGAGGCAGAATACAAGTGTTTGGATTTCTCTGTGCCTATTAGGACCACTCTATAGGCAATAGCCTGCATCTCTGCAGGGGCAGACATGTTTGGAAGAGTCGGTTAGGGATGGTACCTAGCAGTCTCTCTACCTAAAATGCCCACCATGAGAGAGCCCCCCAGCAGATATTGGCCTTTGCCTCCCACAGGCCACAATTTAACACATTCTTCAGTTTCCTTAAAGGTAGTTGTTCCTTAAAAAGGTTGTCCCTTCATTAGCAACAAGAAGAATTTAGCAAGTAAAAGATGAATTCTGATATCTGTAAGGTTTAAAGGAGGCTGGACGTCTAAGATAAACCAGACAGTGGGGCAGTGTTGGAACCCATTATGGAGGATGAAGAAACAGTAAAGGGACGAAGGAAACCCACCAAAGATAAATATGCCCCTCCAGAGCTCTGCCTCTGGCCAGCCTTAGCAGGTGTGACTAGGAGAACAAGTCCAAATGGGGTGACCATGGGTTGGATCAGGCAAAGTAACCCACTATGAAGGGACACAAGTTCTACTAGTAAGAGGATATCTTGGAATCCCTATAAATCCATAGCCAATGGAACAGAATAAATGAGAAAATAGACAATGATGGGGAGAGGGCAGATATAATGAAGTGTGCTATCTGGAACCCAGAGATGGAGCATCGTTTCTCAGTTGCAAGTTCATGGAACATTCTGGGAGTATCTGAAATACTTTTCTGACCTTCTACCATGCACACAAGCACTGAGGCTACAGAAACAAATTGCATCTTTGATTCTAATGGATAGGAAAGCTCCCCTGGCACTTGGACTTAAAGTTCAGGTGTCCTTCCTCAGCAGACATCCCCAGAGAGTCATTCTGAAAGGTAGTTGCAAAATGCACATTGGCAAAGGCCGGCAGAATGTCTTCTGAATGATTTGGGGTAGAAGACAGATTTCACGATATCACATCAAATATGTTGTTATACTACTCTTTTGAAAAGAAGCAGGCAATAAAAAAAAAAAAGTACAGACATCAAAGCTAAAGCTGCTCTAGGTGCAGTTTGAAACTGCCTGAGGGAGGGCAGAGGAAGGGAGGGAACCGCATAATTACAATGAGAAGTTCTATTTTGCCAAATACTTGAATGGAAAAAGCAGTTTCAGAGACCTAGGAACTTACTTGTCCTTGTCAAAACATTACTTCCATTTTGCTTGATGGTGAACATTTAGATTTTGAAGTATATTGGCAGGGTGCTTAAAGCAGTCACATCTGTCACTTAGTTTACTTGTCATTAATAGTCAAATTTGGTATATAAGGCTAAAGGTTTTGGCCACGACTGAAAGATGAGGAGTCTGAGGTCAAAGGCTCATAGCTCCTTATGTTCTTTCCATTTGATGATGTGGCTTCTTTAGATTTCTGTTATTTTTGGACTGCATCACTGTTTTTTAGCTCTAATTCAAGTGTTTCATTCTTGTGCAAATATTTGAAATCTTGATTATGTAGACATAATGCAGCAGTAGTGACATTAGCCTAGCAGATTAGGGCTCTATCTGTAAACCAAATAATGCAAGTTTGAGAAACTGGCAACATGCAATGATAAGGGGAAGAAGACAGCTCGCCTGGCTTGCTGGGCTCCCAGGGGAGGTACCACCTCTGTCTCACACATTCACCCAGTTAACGTACAGCCTCATCCTTAATGCCAGGAAGGATATGTGAAATCTGTATTTATGGAACCTTAAAAATATCAGTCAAAATCTAAACCCACACTACAAAATGAATGTATATGTTACTGATGCTGAATTTAAGTACAAATGCAAGAATACATCAACTTATCAATAGTGAAGTTTCATGACACTATAATTCTAGGTTTGTTCATCAACAGTTCCTTCCTAAATTCTCACCGAAAACTGTGCAGAGCAGCGTTAACTGCCTTGTCCCCGTTGCAGGCCAAACCACTTTTAATTTGTCATAACTCATTTTATTTGACTCCCATTGTTGTTTCTTAGTTTCACCTATTTCACTTTTTACTAATCCAGTATGTTTATTTCTCTGTCTATAATTGATAAGAAATCCTGAGATATTTGACTTAGCTATATGGTCTGCGCTAACTGTATTATTATTGTTATTCATTAATTTCTCATTTGTTCATTCATTTGGAAAATGCTGACAGAGCACTGAATATATGTCAGTGTTCTTCCCTTTGCACTGTCGGCACTTGAGGCCAAGCAATTCTTCATTGTGGGAGACTGTCCTATGCATTGTCAAATATGTAGCAGCATCACTTGTCTCTACCCACTAGGTGCCAGTAGTGCCACTGACTCCAGTTATGACTACCAAAAAAAAAAGTCTCCAGAGATTGTGTACTCTTTCTCGGAGGGGCTGGGGCGGCAAAATCAACCCAGCCTGAGAACTACCACTCATGCCACTGACATTTAAAAGCTATGGAGACAAGAGTGAAGAAAATCTTGCATTGACACAGAATATCTCCTTAGTTACTAACCCCTGAACCATGTTTGAGATGAATGATCTATGTAAAATCTGCCATATGCTAGGAGGACACTTACAGACCCACAACACTCTAGAGGGAACCAAAAAACATTTCTGGGCAGAGTTCTCCCTAGAAGTCCTCCTCTACACTTAAAGCTCTTTTCTTCAGCCATTTATCCATTCGTCATATAAATATTTATTGAGAGACCACTTCCTGCCAGGCATGTTACTATGGTTGTTTCCTCTTCTCATTTTGATTAGCTTTTATCCACAGTGGCTCCATCACCAAGCCAGTAGCAATCGTAGAAAACCTGTAAAGACTGTCATTTATGTAGAGTACCATAGTGCCTCCCCCTAATATTTCTATGTAACGGCCATGTGCTCATTCAATATGGAATAAGCAGGAGTTCTAGAAATTCATGATTTAATTACCAAGACTTTAATAAGTGCCTAGTCTTTGTGAGGTGAACAAAGTATATGAGATCTGTTGCTCGCTTGACCATGAGGCATTTTGGGAGTTGGGACATCTTGTTTCAGGAGCACTGCATTTTCCTAGCAGATCAAGGTGTATAACAGAGTATTCTTCCTGGTGCTTACTTCCAAGATTCTTTATGTGTATATTGCAGATCTAATGTATTAATAACTTTACAAAAAAGATTTCTTCCCACCATCCCAAATTCCTTATTTGTAATTCACATACTCATTTTGGCATTACTTCCTGTGGTGGATTAGAATATCTGCATTTCCTTTACTACTTTGCCCTGTTATTGGTGTGGTCTTCTCTTCAGTCTCTTGGCTTTGTCCAGTAGATGGCCACAGAAGTGCACGGTGTGACTTCCAAGGTCTGACCTTAGTATATCTGTAAGCTACTTCTCATAATCCAGCGGCTATGGTGTAAAAATGTGCCAGTCCATTCAGAGGAAAACTGAGATGCTTTGACTGACAACACTAGCTGGATCCTCAAACTGTGTGTCTCAGACAACAGCCATGTTGGCTCTTCTAGTTGCCCTCTAGCCCCAGCCTGTACCAGCCGGAGAGCATATGAACTGCCCCCTGCTGAGCTCTGGGGAAACTGAAGAATTGAGAAAACACATGATTTTTTTTTCTTTTGTGATACATTTTTACGACCAAGACAATTACTTGAAAATCTCTTTACTCTGACCTCTCCAGCTTTCTGCTTGCTACAGAATCCAATCTCTCTTGGCGCAGTTGGCTGTCCCAGATGTTGGGTTTAAATTCAGTTTCTCCATCCGTGTTCCTCTGTTTTTGATGGATTATTTTGTCTTTGGGAGAGAAATGGACTAATTAGCCCTCCATACTCTCCAGTTCACTCTTTCTTGTTCTCATCTGAGTCTAAATTTGAACTTCTAAACCTCCACTTTGATTAATGACCAAAAAGTTTGATTTTTAAATTACAGAATCAATTTCTAATAATTTTTAAAGACAGAAGACCCTTATTTTTAATCACAGGATGTTACTAGCGTAGAATAAAGATTCAAGATAAAAACGGTGAATGAACATAGACACTCCTGTTGGGAACTCTAGTCCTAGCTGGTAGGCATCAATATCAAGCAAAACAACCCATCAGCCACAATCAACTCCTACAGGATTCCCTAGCAGACTTTCTAACAAAATGCCCCTTGTAAATCATTTTTAGGGGCCTCCAACTCCCTAGCATTCATGCAAGTCCTGTTGAGATGCTGTTTGCTTTTCTTATATGAAATATTTAATGATCAATCTGAGTCCCTCATACCAGGCTAATGCTTTTCCTCCCGGTTTTATTGGCAGTGCTTTGTGTTAAAATCATTCATACCAGTTGGTGGACTTCTCAGACTCTACCTCCTCCTACCCACTCACCCAATCCTGTTGTGATGTTCATTTGTCACATACAGTGCTGCAGTTCTGTAGAGAAATGCAATTGATATGCCATCAAATTGTTCCTGACAGAGTAGTTTTAAAAGCTTTTAGAGAGGATGTACAGGGGGACGTTTTGTCTTCATGGAGTCAGTGTGGCTCATCTGTCTGTATTAAATGTCTAACAGTTACAGTGAACAAGAATGACATTTTAAATAAGAGTAAGTACTGCTTAACTCTTTAATGTCATTCTTCAAATCCAAAGACTTTATTGGGGGTGGGGGGAGCGACAGGAGGTTAATGTACATAGCTTGATTTATAATACAGGCTTTCCTTCTTTCCTTTTCTTCCATTACTAATGTCTAAGTGTTTCTATTTTCAGTTTAGTTTGGAGAAATCTCTTTCTCTTGAGGTGTTTGGAGACTGTTTTTTAAAGAACATTGGCAGATTTATTTTCCCACAGGCTTATAGGTAGCCAGTCTTACTGGAGGGAGGAGGCTGCAAATGAGGCAGCAGCAATGAAGACTATGG
The DNA here is from genome assembly GCA_004026905.1 of Hystrix cristata. Taxonomy (NCBI): domain Eukaryota; kingdom Metazoa; phylum Chordata; class Mammalia; order Rodentia; family Hystricidae; genus Hystrix; species Hystrix cristata. The sequence continues at coordinate 46,399 of PVJO010009009.1, read as the reverse complement.
AGTAAGGAAAGCTGGGAAGGGGCTCATCACAGGAAACACAGCAATTGGACACTAGCATATCAACAGTTAGGTGGGCAGTAGAATTCCAAAGAACATAAATACTAAGTGATCATTGATCTCGGTGGAGTCCCTGACACAAAGAGTCAGGTACCAAAAGGCCTCCTGGGCCAGATGAACTAAATGACGCAGGTGCTTCCACACCAAATGACCCTTACAGGTGAGAGAGCAGGGGAGTTCCACCACCAAGACCACTTGTCCCCACTGTGGGCTTTTATTTTGTCAAATTTAATTCTGGATGATCATGGGTTTCAAAAGCACCTGCCAGGTCTTTTTCTATAGGGTTTTAAAAGGTAGGCCAGAAACTTGTGAAGATCATTTATACAGGCTGCAGTTTCTCTTAGGTTCCATGAAGGAAAATTTTTTCTTCTCAAAATGCAACCTATCCTTTTCCAAGTTTGGCATTGGAAAAGTCATCTTCAGAGGAGGAGGGGAGGTTGGCCCCATAATCTCCTTTGTTCCCACAAGTGACTTTCTCCGTGTCTATCCTCTTTTCTGCCCCTGCCCCTGGCATTCTGCACAGCTCATGAACCTGGAATTTACAAAAAAAAAAAAAAAAAAAAAAAAAAAAAAAAAAAAAAAAAAAAAAAAAAAAAAAAAAAAAAAAAAAAAAAAAAAAAAAAAAAAAAAAAGACGTAGAACTCAGAAACTCTCACTATTCTGACCCTCTAAATATGTGTTTTGGATCCTATCACAAGTACCTTGTTGTAGGGTACACAGCCTCTGCAGATTTTACTAGTCACATTCTCATTAAAATATTCTGTATTGGTGGTCATGGGCACACACCCATATCCATTCAACAAGGCTCCACTCAAATGTCACCTGTTCTTCACAGCCTCTTCTAGTTCCTCTTTTCTCTATGTCAGGAATTCTCTACAGTCCCAGACTCTACTGTACTCCATGCCCGAAGCAGTGGGAACACCTCTTCTGTACCTGTGCTACATTGTTTGTGTGAATACCCATATAACTGTAGTCCTGGCAGCACTAATCAAAGGAAGTAACTCTCTAGTCATCGAGATTTCAAGCAGCTAATTGCTTCCCAAGTCATGTTGCTTTGCTTTGACTAAAGATCTTCAACTCTAGATTCAGAGAATAATCAATTAGATCAAATAAGCAGTATTAAACATAGATACACAGAATCGCACAAGCAGTGCATTTCCTTTCTTACAGTTTATTAAACAGTGATCCAGGATGTAAATGACCAGTTGCAATTTCAGGGCACAGTCAGGATCTTATTTAAACACAAAAGCATATGCTTATAGGATGACTTGTGAACACTAGTGCCCCATTCCAAGATTGTTCTTCATCTTCTGCACCTCTGCCTGTCCCGTGGGCTTGTTGGAGCTTGTGCTAGTCATCCTCAGGTTCCAGAGGTTCTCTGTACAACCACTCAGGGCTGGATTGGTGTACTAAAATCATTTCTAGCCACACCTCAAAATCTTTCCTAGGATGACCACACGTCCTTTGTTCAGCCACAACTGATCTTGCTGTGACCGTGCCTTCCTTTGGTTTCTATTCTGGGGAACCTTAGGCTGAGTTCAGCCTTTCTGTCTAGCTCTTCTACTTATTACCTGTCAAGGCCTCGAGGCTCCTCTTTTTGACTTCTGGATTCCATTTCAAACTTCAGGTCCTCTCATAAATTCTGACTTCAGCTCCCTGGCCACAGGGTAAAAATCTTATTGCCCCTTTCTCTCTTCAGCCTGAGGACCCAGCAGGCTGCCCACTTGCTGCATGATGGTCTCAGGTCTTCCCACTGAGGCAGTGTGGATGGATCAGGTGTGGTGGTATCTGCTCGTAATCCAGTACTCAGGAAATTCACCATGAGTTCAAGACCACCCCAGGCTACATAGTGAGTTCAAGGGCAGCCTAAACTACTTAGTGAGACCCTGTCTTAAAGGACCAGAAAAAAAAAGAAAAAAGAAAAAAGGAAATGTGGAAACTAAGTCTTCTGGGGCAGATCACTGGGACCAATCTTGGCTTCTTTACTCAGTGCAGAACCTCTGTGTATTCATGTTTTCAGTTCCTAACTGCAACTTTGAGAATTTCCGTGTGATTTGGAGACGGGCTTACAATCTCTCAGGGTACCATTTGGGGAGAAAAACTGTAAGGTATGATCATTGCATTTAAATGAACATTGGTGTTGGTTCAGAACACTGTACCCTGTAATTGCCCACTTAAAGCAGAATGCAACATAGGAACAAAAACTTCACCTGTTTTCCCTGTGTGCCTTCTGAGAACAGATATTTACACTGGCACAGTACATTTTTATTCAACTTGGAAAAATATGCTACCCTTTCATTTTCATGCAGATCACGGAACCATTCACTCTCTAATGTTGGGCATGATGGCATGCAGGTAGTCTGCCTAGGGTACCAAGGGAGCCAGTCTCCCACTACTTTCTCCTCCTCAAGGCTAAGCAGAAAGCTCAGCCTGCTTCCCACGCAGTTCACTGCCCGGAATCCACAGAGGGTCATCCCTGCACGACGGTGAAGACAGGAGAGGGGCATTTCTTTCTGGGCCCACTTCACTCTCCCTTTATCATGCCACTCTCTCCATGGCTCATAGCTGGGCATTTTTCTGCTACACTCTGTGCCTTCCAGCTCCCTGGAAGCCACACATTTTCCTACTGCATTTACATATATTTTTACTCCTAGTCAACATGCTGTTCCTCTTTCCCTGCAACTGTGATATTGAGATTTTTGTCCCCACTTCTTATCTATCTGAATTCAAGTTCACACAAAATGTAGGTGTATCCAAAAATGAAATTCAGTTTTCCTAAATGTATGAAGATAATTTCCCTTGAGTCTGGTCGTGTGCGTAGAGTCAACAGCGCTAGAGCAGGAGTTCTGGCTTTAATGAGCCAGCATCACTTCTCTTTGAGGCTGGGTTTCCATTACTATGAAAAGATCGTGAAATGTACAGGAAGAGCCACAGATTAGATTGTCTCCACCAGCATATAACTCTTCAGAACTCTAGTAGCGGCCCACACGTTTCTTCCCAGATTGCTCTCAGCATTCCTTGATGTTTTTTATACATTAGAAAATATTCATCTTAGAACACAAGATCTCTGACATTGTCTTACTTCTTACTTGATGTCAGTGTGATCTTAGCTAATGCCAAAATGGTAGCTATGCCACCACCATCCACGACACACAACACCGCCATTAGCTGAGTTTCGCCAATGCCCCGTGGTCCTTTGCAGTTCCAGTTTTTGGCTAGTACTACCTGATATTTTGGCAAAGCCATGCCTGATGTCCAGGGTGTAGTTGCTGTTGCCAGCCCCACTCCTGCTGCTCCTACTGGCATTGCTGCTATTGCCATCATGAGGACTTTAGATGCTGCTGGAACTGCGGCCTCACTTACCCTTTCTCCCTTTTATTCCTGCAGTACCCCGGGCAGTAGGCAAGCTCCGAGGTGCTGGGCCAAATGGCATTCTGACCACTTGTGTGTCTCTCTCCCTGGAAAATGCAGGCTGTGTGTTAGGGGGAGAGACGTAACAGGTAGAGCACAATGAAAGACAATGAGCAGTTGATCAAAAGAATTGGGAGTATATTATCTTTTACCTTTCTACACCTTAGTTATTAAGATGAATGAAGACTACTTGATCTCCAAGATGCCTTTAAAACATTAGTCTTTTAGTGGATACCCAAGACCACCGAGTGGATGACACAAAGCAGATGTAAGCTTGTAGCAGATCCTAACAAAGAATCGAGGCTTCTTGAGTTTTTGTTCTAGGGCCTTCTATGTATGAGGCTGTGAACACAGGCATGAACATGCACGAATGACCCTGTGCATGCAGGTTTACATATGTATGTGTGTATACCTCATGTTACTAATCCAAGTATTTCAGAGCAGGGGCTAACTCTCATTATAATTACATGAACCCCCAAGCGTGTATTCTGATGCAAAGCTGTGGGATTCCATAAATGTTTGATGAAGAAAAAAATGTTTTCAAGTTTTCTGTTCGGAGCACTTTTCATTATTAAAAGCTCCAAATCCTTAGGAACAAAGCATTTAATATTCCACAGCTATCTACCCAGTCGGCACATCAAAAGTTACCAAAAAGGGACAAGGGAAATCAAAGAAATGCAAATGAATATAATGTTGCAATTTTGCTCTTATTGTACTTTTAAAAATAAAATATAGAGAAAAAATTTCCCACTGACACAAGTGTAATTTTTTGTTGTCATTCTCAAAATATTGGTGGGCAGGAAGTTGAGAAATTCGTATCTACACAAATCTCAGCCCAAATCTTAACTACATTTTCTCTAGAATTTAGGAATCTTTGGGCTTGACTGTTAAGATCTGTGTAACAATAAACCCATAATAACTGGTTTTACCTTGCTTTTCCTGCACTTTCCCTTTAAGAACCCTAGTTCCTTATGTTCTTTCCAAATAGCTTTAGAGTTCCCCACAGGACCTGAGCTGTGTTTCTAAAACCAGCTATTTTCATAACTATTTGGGACTTTGACCTTTCTCTTTGCTCTCTCAAATCATCATGGTAAGATTTCCAGCAGGATCCATGCTGAATTTAGCATTGAGGCCACTGGTGTCCACTGAAGCATTCCTCTGATGCTTGTGGCCAGGAAGGGCACCACTTCTGTGTTTCTTTTCTTCTGTGTTTCAATTCAAAGTGGCTGAAGATATTATGTCTCAGTCTGTCGGTGTCACCAAGGGCACACTGAGGGCATCTCTCTCTTTCCAGGGACTATTATACGCTCTTGGCCTTTCTCCATATTTGTCATTCAGCCTTTCCTGAGTGCCATGTCTTAAGTGCTAAGACAAGATGATAAATCTTTTAATTAGATTCAACCGGTCCCTCCTGGAGTGTTACTTTTCCAGGTAATGCTTCATGCTTAGACAAATGTGTCCAGTGGTCCTTAAAGAAGAGTCATGGCCTAGTTGGGACAGAAGGATCTGACTCTCCCTAGAAATAGTAACTGCCTGTTTGCCCTGTTCATCAAACTAATTTCCTCTTCAGTTTTCTTTTTCTTGCTTCCTCTCTTCCTATGGACCAGCTAATTAGCACAACATGTGCATAATGGGTGAACTTTCATCCTGAAGGTAAAAGGAGCAAACAGTGTTGGGAACATGTAGGATATAGCTAATTTTTTTCTCTTTTTTTCTATTATTATTATTATTATTAATGCTTACTGGAGCTTGACCCCAGGGCCTTCATACTGAGCTACATCTCTAGCCATTTTAAAATATATATTCTTTTGAAACAGGGCCTCACTAAGTTGCCCAGAGTGGGCTCGAACTTGCAGTCTCCAGGCTCACCTGCCAAGGTGCTGGCGTGACAGCCACGTACCACCGCACCTAGCTTAAGTAATTTTTAAGATGCGGCAGCAGCAACCTCCCTTCTGCTTCTGAGAGGACTGAATCTTTTTGTAGTGTTGGCTGAGTCAGGGAGCACTGCAGGAATGAGCAGAAGTGCCATCGTGTTCAAATTGCATCGTTTTTCCTGAAATATTGAGAGTGAATATAGGACAAGAAGAAGATGAGAAATTACTATCCTGATTCATCACTTCCCATTCTGCAGCCTTGCATAAGTTACTTACGCACCCTAGGCTTGAGTTTCCTCTTCTGTAACATGGAGAAGGCATCAAAGCCTGTCCCATAGAATTGTTAGAAATATTTAAATAAAGAAAGGCCTGAATTTGGGCCTGGCACAATATTTGTGCTCAGTAACTATTAGCTGTGCCTCTGAAATTTGCTATTATAGTGATTATTGTTTAGTCACTGACACCCACATTGAGTTCTGCAGTTTATTTGGCTTGCTGATTTTTCCCTAGAGAAAGTACATGGCTTTTTGGCTATTGAGCATTTTTTTTTTTCCTGTTGGTATTTCAGAAGGATATAAAATGGCATCTCCGAAGGGCCTCTAGCGATTGGAAAGGTGAATCACCCGTTGTTTTAATTAGAAGAGAGATTTTCAGGTGGTGCCCTGAAGAATGAGATGATGTTTTTTGAAGAGCTACTGCTAAAGGGAAGATATCTTATCACGGTGTGGGTTTCCACAATGCCTGGAGCCCAGCTCCAGTAAGAAGCTGAGCTAGGGAATGTATTCTGAGCATTGAATGTGATTATGAGGGGAAGGGAGCTCGAAAATGTGTGACATTAAAGCTATTTTCTAAGGACAGACAGTCGTATTCAATTAAGTTCCTTTGGTCACTTAAATTGCTGTAGGGCTCTATGGATATTTATGCCTGTCACTATAGAAAAGATTACATTCAGTAATTAACTAGTGTCTAATCCTAGTGTCTTAATACCACGAAGAGCCGTTTCTCACTCCTCAGTTCTGAAGGGGGACCATGACGGTCTGGATGGTGGTGTACCACCTCCCCACATTAGCTCTGATTGCCAGGCTGGTGGAGTCTCCACTTTGCCGGTCATTCTTGAACGTTTTAATTTTCTGGACTACTTCACATTCTTAAGGCAAAAAAAAAAAAAAAAAAAAAAAAAAAAAAAAAAAAAAAAAAAAAAAAAAAAAAAAAAAAAAAAAAAAAAAAAAAAAAAAACAAAAAAAAAAAAACAAAAAAAAAGGAAGACCTCTAAAGGCTTTGCTTATATGAGTGATATCCAAAGGCACTGGCTTTATTATACATTAAGACAGATTCAAAAACAAATATTAATTCATTTAAAAATAAAGACAGAGCTATCACAAGTTAATATAAATAGCATTTTGTGGAAAATAACATTTTCCAGAACAAAGAGTGAGAACAGTGCCTTTTTTTCACATTTCGAAACATCTTTTTAATGTGTAACTTCATGAAAGACAGCTGGACTCTCTTTTCTTCTTTGCATTTAATCTGTGGCAACTGGTGAATTTCTTGAAGTTGATAGAGAAGTCTTAGTTTCTCACGGATATGAAGTTCAGACAATACAGGTGAGAACAAGAAAGAGGGAGACTCGTCCTCGCACTACCTAGTGCCTCATCGCAGAATGCAAAGAAGTCATTGTCACCCTTTGACTGAAACTCACACATCATCAAGTCCAGCTTCAGTTGAGACTTGGAAACGCAGGAAAGCAGATAGGATATTTGGTAAGAACTAATATTTTTTGTCCCAAATTCATCCAATCAGTGTTATTTCTGGGTGCCCCTCCCATTATTGACTGTCATTGCCCTTGCTTTCCTTAAATGGAGACCTATACGGTATGGATTTTAAACTCAGTGGACGAGAGCTGAGAAAATGCGATATCAGGGAGCGTCTATGTAGACTGTCACTGCGAGACAACCTGCTCTCACGATGCGTGTCTTTGGCATCTGCCCATCCTCTCTCGCTCTGCCTTCCTGTGTGCTCTTTTAACCCTCCTAAAATTCAAAGAGTCCTCACATTAGATACCTTTTTTCTCCACCTAAACCCAGATCCATGGTTTGCTAGCCATTATCTTCACAGTTACTGTTTCCTCAAAGCATTTTTCCACTGTCAGAGATTCTCTTCCTGAGGCTTCAAGAACTTTCAGCATCCGTGTCTACCTGGGAACTTCCTCACAACTCTAGTGCCCCCAGTGCTCTAGGCTACTCCTGGCCAAATGTTAGTGTGCGTGGTAGTCACCCAAGTTCTGTACATTCAGATTATGATTCAGTAGCTGCGGGTGAGGCTGAAATTCTGCATTTCTCACAAGGCCCAAGGTGATATGGTGCTTCTAGTTCTGGACCGCACTGAGTTTTAAGGCTCTACGCCCCATCCCAAAGCATTCCCTCTGGGAAACCATCTCTCTCGAGCCTTTGCGTCTTATGCCGGGAGAGACTTTAACAACTCTTCCACCTCCGGCCACCCATTCAAAACTCACTGTGAATTCCATCTGCTACAGATTGTGTCACCAACATATTTTAAGGTATTCAACGCTTAGGATATAAATATGACAGTTGCAGATTTTCTGATAGCTGCCCCAAACTGGCTCTGATGAATCTCCTTTCCTCCTGTGGAATGCCTCTTCTAACAAAACTTGTCCAAAATCTATCATTTTTTGGTTGCTTTCATTTATTTTAAATATAAATCCGTGTGTCTCAGGTTCAATCTTACCTGTGCTTAAGAGCTGACAGTTTCTTTTCTGTGTGTGAGTTGGTGCTCTGCATAGCAATCTGAGCTTGAGGGGACAAGGACAGCTGGATTGGTCCTCACATATCACAGTCCCCTTTTGATTCTGTTGCAGGTGTGCTGGAGCAATTGAGGAGGAACAGACTCCTCACTTGAACTGGCTAAATTTCACTCCTTGGTTTGTGATGACTACTTCTCAGGTCGTTGTCTACAGACAAAACACCAATAGGTGCTGGGTGTTACAAGCCTCTTGATGAGGGATGGACCTGTGGACAACTATCCGGTTGTGGTTTGGCTACAACCTGCACGTAGTAGCGCTCCTTTTTATCTCTGTGACTAGACCCATTTTGGAAACCCTGAGGCTCCCAAATAGACCTGCTTAGTGCATTGGATCCATGCAGAATGTGATGTTCCTGTTTCTTCAGAATAAGGAATTTCAGAGAAGGGAGAAGGAGGATTGGTCTTTTATCTGCTCCTTCCCATCGCTCCTGTCCCCAATTCTCATTTTCTCGCTCATCCACTGATTCAGGATATAAGCAGCAAAGAGGAACAAAGTGTGAAGTTTCTCTTTCCTTTCATTGTTGCAGATTCCCTCAGTCTTTCCAGGTTATCCTCTTGTGTTGGAGGGTAAGAGAAAATATTCTTTCATCCTCCACCAGAGGGGATACAGCAAAAAGCTGCTTTTAATGAAGGCTGCAGTGTTCAAAAATGGATCCTCTCTTTCACATCACTCTGCCAGTTACCCTGGGCAGGAAGCAGAGGCATGCTTCGTGTGAGGGAGCTTTCTCTGGCAATTCTCAGTAACCCCAGCAAGAAGGGGACTGCCCTAGTAGTCCTTTAGGATCTTGAACTTCAACCCTGCAGAATTTATCTCCTTTATGCTCAACCTTGGGCCTGAAACACGATTAAAGGACCCCCTGGAGAAATCCCAGGTGACTGCCTGTTGAGTATGTCTGTGTGTTACCTTGGATGTGATCATCAGTCTAGTGAAGTTTCGTGACCATTTTTTCATTTGTTTATCAAAACTATATCAACTGGAGCTTGGACAAATGAATGTTTCTATTTTTTCTTAGCTGTTCTAGTGCTATGTATACTGCTGGAATTAGGCCAAGAGAAGGTACTTATTCTAATTTGCTAACACCTGCTGTGTCTGAGCATGTTTGATACAACCAAAGAGGGAAATAGATACATTCACAAAGATATGGTACGTCTGTGACATTTGCTCTTACTTCACACATTTGTGCTCACAGATGCAGGTTCCTGTGATTTCCTGGAGCTCTGCACCTCAGTTCTTTTTTGGGGGCGGGGGGTGCTGAGGATCAAACTCAGGGCCTTGCACTTGCTAGGAAAGCGCTCTACCACTTGGGCTAAATCCCCAACTCCAAGCACCTGAGTTCTGCAGCTGCCTGCAGTGGTGGGTGGACGAGCCTAGAGGCTGAGCTCTCCTCAGCTGGGGCAGCCTCCCCTAACCAGAGATCAGGTGGAAAGCCCGGCAGAAACTTTAGCAACCTCTTTTTCATCCATTGGAATTCAAATTCGCTTATCATCAGTATCTCTTTTCTTCCTATACCATGTAGTTGACTGAACCTCTCGTGGAACTGTGCATATAAAATTGATTCATCAATCAATTGTGTAAAAAGCAGCTTAATTTTTTTTTTCATTTTCACTGGGCATCACTTTAGTTGTGATGTTTTAGAATAAAATTGTCAGAAATAGCCCTTTCCACATGATTAATTATGAACCAAAGAAATCATCCGAGAGAGCAGGGTTGCCCCTGGGTCTGTGCTCCTCTCCTTCTGTACATCAATCTTCTGCATCAGTGGTTTTCAAACATTTTGACTCAAACAAATCCCCGGAAAGAGTTTTGAGATACCATGTGCTATCTGACACACTGATTTGATTTGATTTTGAGATAATGGTCAGTTCATATGCATTTCATATATAAGAATGATACAAAGAGATCTGTACTTTGTTTCTCCACAATGATTACAGCTTATAAAACTATAGTACAACATTCCAAACAAGATGTTATCATCAATCCAGTCAAGACATAGATTTCTTTCTTTCTTTTTTTTTTTTTTTTTTTTTGGTGCTGGGGATCGAACTCGGGCCCTTATGCTCACTAGTCAAGCACTCTAACCACTGAGCTAAATCCCCAGCTCTTTCTTTTTTTAATTTTTTATTTTTTTTAATTTTTTGTGGCAGGTTCTCATTATGTATTCTAGGGTGGCCTTGAACTCACTGTTTAGTGTAGACTGACCTGGTCCTCACAGCACCCCTCCTGCCTCAGCCATTCCAGTGCTGAGATTGCAGGCCTGTACCGCCACGCGCAGCTAAAGTATAGATTTCTGTCACTTCAAGTATCACCCATGTTGCTCTTTTGTAGTCATGCCCAGTTCCTGTCCTCCTGTGTGCATTGAGGTCCTGGCTTGGCCTTCTCTAATGCAACCCCAGTTTAAATGTTGGGACACCTCACTACAGCCTCACAGGGTAGAAGTCTCGGCTGTCTCACTTGACCTTTGCTGGCCTAGATGAGGAAGGAGACAGATTTGTTGTTGTTGTTGTTCTTTGTTGTGTCTTTTATAAGGTTTACTTACCTAAAGTGATTATTATCTACAATTTTTTCTATATTAATAGCTTTCCCTTTTTCTGATCCTTTGGCTAGAGAAAACAAAATTCAATTATGAGATATTGTGATTTTGTAAGAAATACATACTTGATCTTTATCCCTAGTTTCTGGCACCGAGTTTCTGAAATGCTTGGAATTTACTGAGTAATAAAAATGAGAGGGGCAGTTTTTGTTATTTGTGAATCCCTTTCTGCCACACTCAGTCCAGAGAGGGCTGCCAGAGGAACCACCTTTACGATTAGAGGGTTGGAACTTTTAGTTTGCCTTGCCCACACTGCAGTGAGCGAAGAGGGATGCTAAGGCTGACTTAATCATCAAAGGCCAATGATTTAATCAACTATGCCTTTTCTGTGAATCCTCTGCCATAATCCCAAGGGATGAGGTTCTGAGAGGTTTGGATAGGTGAATGGGATGGTGATATACCTGGAGAGACAGCTTGGTCCCCACATTTTAGCCTGTTTGTCTCTTCTGTTTGGCTATTCCTGAGTTGTGTCTTTTATAATAAACCAGTAAAATTAGGTAAATATTTCTCTGAGTTTCAATTATCAAATCTCAAGAAGAGTTCACGAGAACCTCTGGCTAATAGACAACCGATTGGAAGTACAAGGTATTATCTGAGTGACCCTCACAGTTGCTAACTCTGGTAGTTAATGTTCTAATTGAATTAGAGAGCATCCATTTGGTGTCTGTATAGCTGAATGAGTGCTGGGTGTGGAAAACCCATATATTTGGTGTCAGTATTAAAAAGCTGTTTTTTTTTTTTTTTTTTTTTTACGTGGGACAGTTTTGGTCTAAGACATTGATGTATCTCAGTATTCAGCTTCTCGAGCTTCATGTCTGAAGTAGGAGACAAAAAGAAAACTCAAGGAACACACCACTGTCTTTTCTGTGTATTTACCAACAAGTCTTCCTTCTTTCTTCCTTTCAGAACCTGCCTGTATTTATTTGATATATAAGAGTCACAAAATTTAGTAGTAAGTAAAGAAATGTGAAAAGGTACATGAACTTGACTTTCCTGGGAGTAGAAATCTGTCTCACATTTTAAAGATTTTTTCTTTTGTTCTTTGAGACTGAGTTTTGCTGTTTAGTCCTGGCCATTCTTGAACTCATTATGTAGACCAGGCTGGCCTCAAATTTATGATTCTCTCCAGTGCGTGATTATAAACATGCACAAACATACCTGCCCATTTTTAGGATGAAATCCAAGTGTTTTAATCAAAGTTTAAATAAATATAGCATACATTAGACGTTTGAAAGTATGAAACATCTTAGAAAGTAAAATAGGCATCAAGTGAAATAAATGGATAATGTTATTATTTGATCAACAGATTTTAAAATATACTATTGAAGGTAGTCTACTGAATGATATGGAGTTATGTACATATTTCATCCTAACTTTCATCTAACGTGGTAAAAATGAATACATATGTGAATGAATCATGCAAAAGATACATTGACAAATATATACATAGTCCAAATGGCTTTGGCAGTTCTGAATTTAGAGAATCTCACCAGGGGTGGGGAAGTAACCTGTTTGATAACAGGCTACAACCTTCAAGGAAAAATATAGAAAGAAGAAAAGAAATACACCTTGATTAGTTAGTAATGGAAGCTCTGGACACTTCCTGGAAAACAACATTTTATATTTATTTCTTCAGTGCTTAGAGGTATTTCTGTTTTCATGGTAAGGAAGTAATGACACATTAGCTAAAAAAGGTGCCTTGCTTTGTAAGGGGGGAAACTATCACAAAGAAAGGTACATTTTGGGGCAATTTAGAGAGTAAACAAAGGCAATAAATTATGAAATTTGTTTCCCTTATAACTGTTCTTGAATGTGGACTTCAGAGGTATATACTCAGTTTTAAAAATCATTATTTTAAACAAAGTTTGGTTAAGCGAAATATCTGTTTAAACCTTCAGCCTAAAAGATACCTAGAGGCAAATATCTTTCTTTGGCCATACATATAATTTTTCTTGAGGATGATGATCAAAACTGAATAATGCATGGAATTTGTTTCATAATTTTTATAATTCATTTAACTTGGCTTTTGCATTCAGCTATTAAAGGAAGAGAAAGATGCTTGAAAAGAAAACAGATAGTAAGTTGTTTTGACTAGAATTTATAGTAAGGGCTTAGGTCAGTTGTATTTTATCATACTGATAGAAAAAAGCAGGACTCTGTGGTTGTTTGTGAAGAAAGTGTATAATCAATGTGTATTAGTGTGCTCATATTACTAAAAGAGTTTTCCCTCTTTTTTATATATTTATTTTCCACTTTTTAGTCTTTGCCAATAGTCTATCTACCCCTGATGACCATAAAAACAGGGGTTGGAAACTTAGCTCAGTGCTAGAACACTTGCTTAGTAGGTACAAGGCCCTGAATTTGATCCCCAGCACCTCCCCTCTCCCCCACCCAGCCAAAAAAAAAAAAAAAAAAAAACAGAACCAAAAAATTCAGTGCCTCAGGGAGGAGCAGGGTGTGGATGTGCATTTACTTATTTCATCTCCTGGATGGCCTCTGAGAGCTGAGACTTGGGGAGAGGTGTAGCTGGGGAGGTACCTGTCTTCTGCTCTGCCTTCCTCTGCTAATCCAGCCCTCAGCTGTGAGGAAAGTGAAAGTTAAATTCTGACAGTGTCTCTGGTCTTAAGAAGAAACAAAACTTTTATTGAAGCCAATAGGTTGAAACAGGCGATAGGCATTGGGATGCGGGCATGTGGGGAGAATTTAAAAAAAAAATCCAATGCCATCATCAAGAAGTAAAGAATAACAGATGCTGGCGGGCATGGCTGCAGTGTAAAATGAACCCTCCTACATTGTTGGTGGGAGTATGAACTAGTACAACCATTATGGAAATCACTGTGGAGATTTCTCAAAGAACTAAAATTAGAAATGCTATGTGACCCAGCTATTCCCCTTCTAGGTATCTTCTGCAAAGAGGTAAAGACATCATATTAGTGCGATACTTGCATACCAATGTTTATAGCAGCACAATTCATATTAGCTGAATCCTGGAAAAAGCCCATATGCTCATCAACATAAAATGAAGTATCTATACATAATAGAACACTACTTGCCTATAAAGAAGGATAAATTTGAAAATGGTTGCACCTGGAAAAATACTGTTAAGTGAAATAAATCAAACACATAACCTTAAATACCATATGATATTTCTCATTTAAATAAGGGAAAATATAAACCAAGAGCAAAATAAAGGCTGGACAGAATGAAACAAGAGGATAGATCTCTTGCAAATGAAAAGGAGTCCAGGGGACTGAGGGGAGAGAGGATGGGAAAGACATGTAAGAAGAATTAAGATATGTCGTGTGGGAAACCTAATAGCTACAATGAATATAAACATTATATATCATAAACATGAGCTAAGAATAATAATAGCAACAATAATAATGAAAATGGAGGAGGGAGAATTAGAGACAAAAGGAGGTGGGTGGCAAGAGGAAGATGATAAAAAGAAGGAAACAAGCTGTATTTTGTGCATGTGCTTATATCCTTATGAATAATGTAAACTCCACGTACAACAAATGTATACGAATAAAAAAGACTGAAACAATACAAAACAAAACAAAACAAAACAAAAAACCAAATAGATGAATTCAATCCCCAACCTGCCTAAGAAAATCCTGGACTAATGATAGTTGATAGTGTCATTAGTGGTGATAGTCACATTCTTGCCCACGTCTGTTCTCCAGGCTGGGCCTCCTCTCTCCCTCCTCCTTTTGATCATCACCCTTCCATTCTCACCTTTACCACTTACCAATCATCAGAATTTTGTAGACAGAAGTTTGGGGTGCAGTGAGTTGTTCTCAAGCCATACCATACATTCTGTTATGCACATCATAGTTATCTGCAACCTTGGTTGCACATTAATATCCTTTGGTAAGTATTGTGAAATTCCCAATGCCCACCCTCTCTCGGTACCAATTAAATCAGATTCTCTCCAGGTAGGATCAGGTCTATGTATTTTTTAGACTTACTTAGGTGATATCAATATATAGTGGACATGAGAACAGTTTGCTTGATTTATAATATTTAAATACTTTGAATATAAAATTAGGTTCCCCATATTCACTTTGCCCAACTCAAATTATTCTAGTCCAGGCTGTGACTGCCCCTGTGCCAGCCATGGACCCATGGATGCATTTGTGTGCATCCGTGTCTGATTGTGGGAGGGGCAGGCGTGATGAATGCCTCCCAGCCTTCTGGAACCTCTCACCTGTTATCTAGCAAGAGTCCAACTTCTGGGTTAAGCTCACTGCTCTCCTGTCCTGGTAGCTGGGAACTGTTTCTGCTCTTGCATGCAGTCATATATAGAGGTATAATATTCTGTAAAATACACAGGTTTGGGGGGCTGGGGATTTAGCTCAGTGGTTGCAGTGTTTGCCTTGCAAGCACAGGACTTAGTTCGATCTCCAGCACCAAAAAACAAAAACAAAACAAAACAAGACAAAAAAAAAAAAAAAAAAAAAAAAAAAAAAAAAAAAAAAAAAAAAAAAAAAAAAAAAAAAAAAAAAAGAACAGGTTTTGGTGAGAAGTAGACATGACGTTTAGACCTGGTTCTGCCATGTGTCAAATGTGTGACTTTATGTGACATTCATGACCTTTCTAAGAAAGCTGACCACAGCTATTTTATCTGTAAATCAGAGTCAGGACTCAATGTTAGAGAGGAGTGAAGAGGAAATGTGTAACTATCTGCAGGCCACTGGCACGGTGCCTAGAGGTAGCAAGAACTCAGTAGATAACTGCTTCCCTTTCCAGGAGGCCAATTTATTTAAAATCAACAGTTCTCCTTTAACCCCCTCATTTATATTTTCTGTGCTAAATAAATGAATGGATTGAATTTTTCTTCTTGTGATGTATCTTCCAACTCTGTTCAGTTCTGCGTGTGTGTGTGTGTGTGTGTGTGTGTGTGTGTGTGTGTGAGAGAGAGAGAGAGAAGAGTGTATCCTTCATATTTCAAAATAACAGCTAGCCTGCCATCAGGAGGCCAAGCACTTTGAATTTTTGCAAGGAGAAACCCATTCATATTTCTCCCTTTGCCTGTATCTTCTTCCCTATCTAGCCACTAGCTGGTTTAGTTTCTCTGTATGGAACTGGCAGAAATGATTTGTGGATGGAATTTAGTGATTGGAGCTTGATTTTCTTAGCCAGTGGCCATATGTTGATGCTGGTAAACTGAGGCAGTATTGACTCCACTCTGGTGAGGTTAACTGTGTCTCCTTACATCCCACATTTAGTGTTTTACTACTAAGGCTTTAAGTTTCTTAGTCAATACCCTCTCCTAGGTACAGTATTTAGTGCTTAGAAAATGCTTGGCAGATGAAATAATAAGTAAATGATAAATACTCTATCTAGGAGTGTAAGCCTTGTGCTTCTCCTTGGCCTATTTTATATTCATTATAGTCCAACCACATGTGCACTGATTGATTATATGAATAAGATGCAAGATGAAATGAAATTATATGGACTGAACAAATGAATAAATGGTGAAGAAGCATCTATTTGGTGGATGGAATACTATCCTGAGGCTGCTTCTGTATTTAACTGTTCTATACACTAAAGGATTTAGCCTTTCATTTTATCAGTTTTCTTCTCTATAAAATGGGCCAGTTAAATACTCTAAAACAGGGGACAAAGTTTTATAAAACCAGGTGCTCTAGCTAGGTGCTGTGAATTCATGGGAATTGCTCCCCATATAGTGTATTGATTGGTATAAGACCTGACTATGCACTCAGATGCTCCTTGACTTATTGGTTTATATCCTAATAAACCCATTATAAATTAAAAATATTGTTTAGTAGGAAATGCACTTAATACACCCAGCTCATTCGCTGAACATCATTGCTTAGCAACTGTACGCTGTAGAATGTCAATTTTGTACCTTTGTGATCTTGTGGCTGTCTGGGAGCTGTGACTCTCTGTCAGTGCCCGCCATCATTAAACAGTATCACTGAATATCACTAGCCCAGAACAAGATCAAAATTAAAAGCATGTATTATATTAAAAGCATATCACTTTCACATCATGGCAAATTAAAAAAAAAAACTTCAAATTGAATCATCATAAGTTGTGAACTGTTTATTAGTTCTTTAGTAGGAGAGACTGCTAAATTATTATTTCAAGTTCTCCTTAGGCATACGGTACTTGCACTTGCCTGTGTACATGGCCGATCTCTGTTTTAATCCTGTACGTGTACATGGATGGGATAATTGTGGTTCTAAATGAAGACATCTCAGCTCAAGAATTACTGTGCTGGATGAGCACAGTAATTAGCACTGATGTCCTTAGCACTGATGTAATGGCTGGAGATTGCTCTTTAACCCCGACTAACCAGGAAGTGGCTGATCTTTTGGCATTTGCATTGACAGACACCTTATGGCTGCTACGTCCTGTGAGGTCCTGTGAAACAAAGCAGAATAAAACTGCCAGGCAAAGGCTTAGAATAGGACAATAACTCTTATAAAAGTAAGGCATCGATGAGATGCTGGCAAGTGTACAAGCCAGAGTACATATTAAGAACACACACACACACTCACGTGACAAACCTAAAGTAAGTGCACAACCAAAGGCAGGGAGCCGTGTACACTCACGGGACATCGCCTAGGAGATCCAACATACCTCCCTCCATGGTGCTTCCACCGTGAGTCCCGCAGCTGTTGCTCATGCTGTTGCTTCCCAGGTGGTGGTGGTGGGGAAAGGATACTCTGGGCAAGCTTTGTCTCTAGGCCGCGAGGCTGAAATTGCACATCTCACCTCAGCATGTAGTCCGTCGCTCCAAAGTTGGCCGCGCTTAGCTGTGGGGGAGCTGGGAAACGCAATCTCCACCTAAGAGGCCATCTGCCTCGGTAAAATTCATGAAAAAGATAAAGGAAAATCAGGCTACTAGGAGACAATTCAGCATTTCTGCTAGAGGGGTCCCATCGCTGGGGACAGATCTATTCAATTTTAGTAGAATTTTTCTGTCTATTCTAACAGAACATTTTGATTATAGATAATGAGGGAAATAAAAGAGAAGCTACATATGAAGCAGAAAATGAGAAACCATGAAAGTGAAAAAGTTGACGTTGTAGGATCAGGTCTCGGAGAGATTGTGATGGGAGGGATTTCCAGGCTGAAAGCTACTGGAGTCCCCCTAAAGTTGGTATCTCTTTCATCTTACGCACTAAAGTGACCTGACTCACCAAAATATGTAGTTTTTCATCCCAACTAACTTGTTTTCTCCTCTTCATTTGCACTTATAGATGAACTACTTTAAGTATCATCCTTTCTTTTAACAAGTGATTTCTTCCTCCACTGCCATCTAGAACATTATTTCGTGGTTTTGAGCCAGGTTACATAGATTCTGGGTCACTGGTCGGTTACAAGGTCGGTTCCCTTTTGTCTAGTACTGTAGGAGGCCTGGGTAGAAGGCATAGTGCATCTGTTACATACTAGCCCCTTGCTACTCCAAGTGTGGTCCAGAGACAAATAGCATCAGCATCTCCTGGGAAGTGGGAGGATTCAGACTCTCTCAGACCTACAGTATGTGTTTCCTAGAGCTGCCATAATAGAGTATCACAAGCTGAATGGTTTACCCAACTGAACTTACTCCCTCGTGGTTCTAGAGGCTAGATGTTTGGGATCAACATGTTGGCTAGTTTGGTTCCTTCTGTGGTCTGCTGGACTGTAACAAAGGCCCTGAGTTAGCTGTGGCAATGCGCACACCACTGAGTGTTTGCAGGTTGTACTACTGGGGCCCCCGCAGAAGGAAGGGGCAAAAAAGTAGAGAAACAAAAGCCAGCAGAACCAGCACCTAAAGACTCTTCTGCTGCTCCCCCATTGTCCTCTACTGATACAACTTAGCAGCGTGCCTGCTGCAAAAGAGAACTGCTGAGGGATCCAGCCCAGTAGTGCACAGCAAGTACAAGGTACATTTTGCAGCTGAGAGGCAATCGAATGATAATTAGCGCAGGCACTATGCAAATACAGTCTTTTACTCAATAATAATATCAAATAGGGCTTAAGAGAACAAAAGCAATAAAAAATGTGGAATTCTTAATACATTACTAAATCTGTAAGAAAGTGAATTGCCTCCGGTTTACTCTAATTCCTGTTTATGCTCTGCTTTTCCCTACCATGTTATCTTATTTTTTTTAAGGTAGAAAAATAATTTATTAAGCTCTTTAATAAATTATGTGCACACAGCTTTTTGAAAAGGTAGGCTTTTGTAATGAATGTTTATTTAGATACCTTTTTATGCCTTTTTTTAAATTGTTATCTTTTTTCCAAAAACTATAGGCTTATAACTCTTATAGTAAACCACAAGGTGTTTACTGACTTTGTGCCTGACAATAACAAAGTTATCTTATATTTTTTAAGAGGGGACGATGAGTATCGAAAAGAGAAGTTGTTAACAAAACTGAGAACTAAAAAGTCTTGCTGATGGTGCCTAGGTGTCCAAGCACCATCTAGGTGATGTGATCTAGGTATCTAGGTGACATGATGTGCACAGTACACCTTGGCATGTACAGTGGCCCCCGGTTATTTGAGCGCTTCCTCTGGGGCTGCATCTCTTGGGCTTTTCTCTCTGCGTTCTGAGCCATTTCTTCCTAACTGAGCTCATCTCCCTGTGTCATCCTTGACTATGGCTTTAATTACTCACAAGCACATTCTTCTGGCCAGGTTGTTTTGCTGAGCTCCCTGTAATAGGCTCTTCAGTGCTGACTTTGAAGGTCTCAAGAGCACCCAAACTAAACACACCAAATGTAGCTCATTTATATCACCACGCTCACTCCCAGTCTGCTCGGTTCACTCTCTCTCTCCCTCTCTCTCTCTCAATATCTTTCTCTGTCTTCTTTCTTGCCTTCTGTATTTCTTCCATTTCCAAATTCCTGAGTTCTATGCCCTAAATACCTCTTAAAATTGTTAATGTCTTTCCATCTATGTCAGTACCAACTAAACAGAAGCCATGTTCCGTATGATCTGGACACTGTAATAGTCTCCCAACTCATCTATCATCAACCACTCTGTTCCTCTTTCCTAACAGGAATCTGATTAGACCACTGACCCTAACATCTCCCCAGTGATCAAAAATATTTAATGACTTTCCATTGCTCTTAGGATAAAGACAAAATTTCTTAGGCATGGCTTTCAAGCCCTGGATGGTCTAGCTCCTCTCTGCCTTGCAAATCCAGCTTCTTTGCCATTTCTACAATGGTAACGTTACCTTTTTTCAGGTCTCAACTGACTCAGGCCACAGGACCTCCGCATACACTCTTCCTTTTCCTTCTTTGGATCTCATCTCATCCTTGATCACTCTATCTAGTTCAAGTGTCCCCAGGTTCCTAACACTTTAGGAAATGCTCCTCATTAATTGCACTTCAGAATTAATTGTTATATTGATGGGTTTAATTGTTTGATTAAAGTATCTGACGGTTCCTAGACTATATTTCCTTTATCAAGATACACATTAATATTTTCTGACTATTTTATTCTCAGTGCCTACTTCAATGCATTTTATTTAGCCTTAATAATGAATGTAAATATTGGAATTCACATCCTAAAATTTCTTGCTGAGATTCAGTCACTTAACTCTTTCAACATATTCTTTGTACACCTATGTGTTTGCCTCTACATTTTTAACAGTCTTTCCAACACAGAACAAAACAGAACAGATTCCAGCTTTCATGCCATGTTCATTCTTATGAGAAAGGACAGAAATAACTCAAAAACACATGTATGGGAAGAAATACAGATTGCAATAAGTTAAGTGAAGCAAATCAAATGGAGTAGGGTGGTAGGAATTGAGTATTATATAGAAAATGGGGAAGAGTTGGGTTGAACAAGCAGACTTCTCTTTGGTGCTTGTGAGCTAGACTTTTATGGTAAATAAGAGCGAGCTACATGAAAATGAGGACAGAGGGCTCCAGGCAGAAGATACAGCAAGTGGAAGACCCTATGCTGAAGAAAATGGGAAAAAAAAAATCAACATGTCACCATCCTAGGATTAACAAGGGCAAGACTTTGACCCACACGCATACTAAGATGCCAATTAAATGTGACTTTAGCTAGTGCCTTAGAATATCTTATTTTTCAAAGAGGGGCAGCCACAGCATTTTGGTTGGGATGGTCTATTGTGTGGGACTGTTATCATGCTGCAAAATGTGTATTTTTTACTAGCTCCACTGCTGCTGTTCCTCACCACTTGAGGACACACCTCTCATGCCTCTCTGATTGTATCCCGAATGCTTCCAGGATGCTTCAAGCTGAGATCTTGCTTGCTTCCCACCACCATATACTGATAGATTCTCCCAGACATTGGTCATTCAAAAATGGCAACCTCTCCCCTCTATTCCACTCCCGCTACACACACATACCTCCATATACCAGTTAAGGGTGGTCTTCATCTGATTAGCATGACTGGAATGATCTCATTTTACAGATGTAGAAGCTAAGATATGGGGGGCAAAATGGCCAAAATCGGTGTTCTTTTCTGACACTATGCCCAATGTTCTCTGTACTATAGCAAAGCTATCACCCTTCTTTCTACCCAGCCAGAGTCACTTTTGGCAAATGCAAAATAAGCAAACAAAAACCGTAAACATGCTGTGTTAAAAAATAATCTTCACTAATTTTCCTTTTTGATAAACTTGGATCTCTGCAGATGACATTTTCTTTCACTGTTCCTTATCTGTGCTTTGAGGGGAGGCAAACTTGAAAGCTCACCTTCTGTTCACTGCTGCTTCAGACAAGTAAGTTTAATTTAGTGCAATAAACGTTCTGCAATTGCTCGCTGCAGCAGGATGCTGTTGGTAATATTTAATCTGCCAAAGCTCATTGTGTATTATCATTCAGATGCAAAATAATTTATGGCTCTAACTCCCTATTGCATTTACATGAGTAAATCACTTGATATTTATATGATATGATTGTTGCTTAATTTTTTGCTTTGCTTAACTTTCGACATTAATAAACTTCAATTTCATGTTTGTTTTAGGTGAACTTTGTAACTAAAACATGAGGGGTAGAAATCTGTGCTCATGGGTGTGTACATGTTTATGTGTGTAAGCATTGCATGGCAAAACAGTGGAGAGATTCTTAAATCACAGCAAGTCACCGACTAGTGAGCTCACGTCTTAGTTTTTGAATAACAAAGAGTCATCCAAAGCAAATTGTGTTGAATGAGATGGATAATAAAATTGGACATTACCAGTAGAGAGTATAACAATGATAACAATAATACTCATAAAAATCTTATTTTTTAAAAGTCTTCCAAAGGAAATTATGCAACAAAAATTAAGTAATGACAGCATTGTGAGAAGAGTATATAGTCCTTCAGGGTGATTTATTTGAAGGAGACAGTGCTCATTTGCATTTGTAAATTCTGTATATTTATTAGGAAACCAGCCTTATTGACTTGAGCATGTCATTGATAGATGCATACTTATTTTTTGTTTGTACACTTACATATTCATTAAGTTCAATAAAGACTTAATGATAATAAGACTGACACGAAGCATGTATCATATGCCATCAGAGCCCGTGGTGCTTTGAAGACATTCTCACATTCTTCATGTTGCTAAGACTGTAAAGAATGAAATCATAGCTTCATTGTGGCAACGCAGTTTTGATGTTTTGAAGCTTGCTTGGATCAGGAAACTATTAGAAAGAACAACGGTCCTAATGATAGACAATTTTAACACTGTGAGTTTGTATCAAGACTTAAGCTGACCTAAAAATGTGTGGTAAGGTAGAAATATTTTTAAGAATATACACAATTTAGTTTGCGTTGAGCTTCCTAAATGGATTGGGCATGTCCAAAGTGTCTAAAAGATTGTGCTTACCTTTTTCATGTTTTGCAGAACTTTCCTCATAGATAGTAAAAGGCAAACCTCAGCTCAGTTGTTTTAATTTAGTGACAGTTGAGTTCATAATTTCTTTGCTATTGCAATTAAGAAAATCTGTTTTCCAATTATGTACTTTATCTCACACATTTAAAGACATGTAAGAAATAACCTTGAATATCTTGGCAGCACTCCTAGAGTAGATTTCCCATAGCATAGTTCCTCTATATGCTGGTGTATCGTTATTGCTAATGCTGCATGACAAATTGCCCCAACAGTGTTTATTATCTCACGGTGTCTGTGAGTCAGGAATTCAAGTGTGGCTGAGCTGGATCCTCTGGTGCAAGATGTCTCCCACGGCTGCAAGTCAGCCTGAGCAACAAGTATTTCAGAGCTTATCTGTGGGAGAGGATCCACTTCCAAGTCCCACGGAACCACATCGCCTCACCTACTTACTGGCAGGACGTTGTTCCTCACTGATTGTTGGCTGGATGTCACCTGTAGTTCCTTGTTCTGGAACCCAGTCCTAAATACGATAAATGGCCTCATCAGACTAAGCAAGTCAGAGGACAAGACAAGGAATAGCAACAAGATGGAAGTCACAGTCCTTTGCAACCTAATGTGGTGTCTTTGCCACACTGTTTATTAGAAGCTGATCACTAGCTGGAGCCCACGCGCAGGGGAAAGAGATCATACAAAGGTGTGAACACCTGGAGGTGGGAATCCACGGAAGACACTTCAGAAACTACCCCAGGTAGTAATGTTATGAAAGGTTGATGATCAAACAGATTAGAAATACTAGAATTAGATTGATTTTATTACTGGGCCTTTCAGAGTATTGAGCATGTTAATTGTATTGTGACTTGCCAAGTGTAAGGGGAATATGGGCTTTAGTACTTCTCAATCCTATTTTTCCAGGAAGTCCTTTGTTCTAATAATGTAGCATATTAAAACTACCTTCTCTCAAAGTGTGGGAAGAACTGTCGCCAAGTGTCTTCCCTTGGCACAAGAATTTACTGAGGCCTAGAGAGGTGCTGTGTTCTTGGTGCAAAGTCTCAGTCCCTGCAGGCCTCCTGGAGCTCGGCGGCTCTTTTCATAACATTAAATCACCACTGGGCTTACTTATGCCATCACTCTATGATTTCTGTTGGGCTGTGTTCTGTGTTAGCTGCTGGAAAGGTCAGCTTTCTAAGTGTAAGATAGTGTATCAGTTAATGCTGAACTCACTTACGGGAATTGATGTTGGCCGACCATCATGGATCTCAGCCCCCAGCTGTCAGTCTCCCTTCTGCCTTATGGATGGCAAAAGCTGGACTGCGGTCAGTTCTGCCACTTCTGTCCCTAGGTCTCCTTGTCCCCTCCTATGCTGGAAAGTCACCACTATCTCTTTTACCCCAAAAAGATGTCCAAACTTTCACATCTTACTCTTAGAAGGTCATGAATTCTTTCTGGAAATTGCTTGTCTCAGTGTTTTACTTTTTGCCCATGTTTCTCCTTACAAATGAGCCAAAAGTATACTATACCATGGCAGCTGGTATACCATGGAGTCACTGTAGTGCTACTTAACTTCTTATTTGGTCTTCAGTGTCCTTCTTAGGTGAACATCATGACCTGATTTCATGAACTGGAGCATGTACATCTCTACATCTGTCCCCAGGACAGCAGTGAGAGACGGGAAGCAACAGCATCCAGGTGTCCTGTGCACCTTTCTAAATGGGTTGTGGATGTTTCATTGGTTGAGTAGAATATCATGAGAGTGGGGCATAAGGCTAGTTATTGATTGTTGGTATATACTTAAATGTCTGAACACATTAAAAGTGTTGTTTTTATTAGCCTAAAAAATGTTTATTTTTTGTCATTTCCTGACGTGTGACCATTACTTTCCATGTCTCCAGTGGGAGGGGTTGGAAGAGCAATTTTGACGGTTCATCCTTCCTTAATGGGAGGCTTGCTTTGTTGTAGTACTTAGGAAGTTAAATTAAATCTACTTTTGTATATGTGTATATGTGTGTTTTGTCTCTTCATACATCTATGCCTTTTTCTTTTTTGTGGCTCTTGTAACCTCACTAGACATTTTTCCAGCAAAACAAAAGACACCTGGGAAAGAGTATATCCCATAAACAAAGTCACCAGAAATCCATAAAAGCATGGTTCTTACCGGAATATTGCCTCGGTACTAATCCATGGCTGAAGAATCTAGAACTTAGACTGGAAGAGATATTAAAAGCTGTGGTGAATTGTGATGCTTGATGCAGCTGCTTTTAAAAAAAAATCTTTCATTCATTAATGGCTTTTGAAGGTGAGCAGATGTTTCCATTTGCTCATTTTGGTTAGTGGCTCATTTAGCAATTGGTATTGTCATCTGTATATTTCTATGTAATATATATCGCATATGGTCCGATGCATTAGGAGTGGAGAGAAACCTGAAAACATCAGATCACTGGCAGCCAACAGCGTGCCTGGAGCTTGTGGTGACTTCAGCATTATCAGCATGTTGATAGAATTATATCTGCTGTTTCTGAAAAGTGCTAGGAGATGGTGCTAATTGATAATGCAGGAGAAAGGAGGTGAGGAAAGATACAGTGATGAAAAATAGTACACAGTAGGAGACAGTCAACTAAGTAGTAATTTGTTAAGTTTTATTCACACCATGTAACGGAGTGCTGTCACAGGTCACTGGTTTGGTTTATAAATCAGCTATGTATGTTGTTCATCTATACTTCACATGGAAACGGGAGACTGCTCTAGACAGACCTTTTCTTTCTTTTATTTTTTTCCAGAAACCTTTGTGTATTTCTAAGGGTTATGTGGCACAGAAGGAGTGCAGAGCTGGAATAAAGTGAGGCCTCTGGCCATCACTGAACTTTACAAAGCACAGTGCAGGGCAGCAGAAGGCAGGAAGGCAGAGAGAAACAAGAAGCAGCAGCATCCAGAGAGGGAGAACAGAAAAAGATGGGCAGATGGTAAAGAACCAGAGAATGATGCTTACAGTTATCTTAGGTGCCTCTCAATTCTTAAAACGCTCAATGCTTCTATCCCTGAAAAATTTAAGCTACTTCAATAAGTCTTTTCCTTCCCCTCATTTCTGTTCTTTTTGCCCCCACCTTAATATGTATGTATGGATGGATAATCTCCCTAAATTTTTATTGGCAATATACAGTATTTAATAAATACCACTAGTTTGGAGTAATACTGCATGCTCCCAAAACAACAAAGCAGTGAAAGTTCCAGATGTACCCTTCAGGACGGAGAGTTTACACCAGCTTATGGAATACATTCATTTCAGGAGCTCCCTACGACACACACATGCACAAATACCTGAATCTACAGATACTCAAATCCCTCATGTTAAATAGTGTTATGTTTGCATACAATCTATGCACATTGTTTTAGTTACTTTTCTCTCGTTATTGGGACAGAATACTCGACACCCAAAGTTAGGGGAAGAAAGGTTTATTAGCTCATAGTCTGCAGAGGTTTCAGTCTATAGTCTGCTGGGTCCGAGGCAGGGCGGCATGGCAGAGGCAGGGCGGACCGGCATGGCAGACCGGCAGCAAAGTAAAGTGAGGAAATGCAAGGAATGTATGCAAATAAGCAATGCAAACAAGCAGCTACTTAGCTTCTTCGTGTATCTTTTATCTAGGCTACCTGCCCTTAGGGCGGGTAGCACTCCCACCCTTAATTTTAGTTTCACATCCTTGACCCCAGCAGAACCATGCCGAACCGATCAGTGGATTAATTTAGCAACCTCACACTCTAGATCCAGCTATCTCTTACCACATGAGGCTTTGGGGGGACATCTAGACACAAACCATAACACACATCCACATATATGCTATAAATCATCTCTAGATTATTTATAATACCTATTATAATGTGAATCGCAGTTGTTATATCAATCAGGAAACAATAACACAAAAATTATATATATACAGATATAATTAAAAAAGGAAAAGATATAATTTAAAAAAAAAAAAAGATACAAAGATTTTTTTGATTCACGGTGGGTGTATCTCCAGATGTGAAAATCCAAGGATCAAGAAGGCTGATTTCCTTAATTTTCCCTGCCCCTAACCCATTCTTCCTTCTTTTCTTGCTGCTCCTTGAAAATTTTAGAAGCTTATCTCTTATTGCAAGGTCAGTGTGAATGTTTTAAGGTCCTTTCCTGAGACTGAACTTTAATAATGAGACCATGTTGACGTGAATATTCTTGCAAAAAAGGAAAGGTTCACTGGTTGACAGTGTTTTAAGACAGAAGTGCACTGGAGTGTCCCTGGATTCTTTGAGTCAGTGGCACTATATTAGTTTTCTGTTGTTGCAGTAACAAATCACTGCAGTTTTAGTGGCTTAAAACAACACAGATTTATTATCCTACAGTTCTGGAGATTTGAAGCCAAACATTGCACCACTGGGCTAAAATAATGTTGTGACAGGGATTCTGGGGTCCTTGCCTTTTCCAGCCTTTAGACACCATCACGCTCCTTGGCTCTTCCATCTTCAAAGCCAGCTACAGTGAGACAAGTTCCCTCATGCTACCATCTCTCTGGTTCTCTGCTGTTGGAAAAGGTTCTCCACTTTTAAGGGCTTATGAGTTAGCTGAGGCCCACCTGGGTAAAACATGGAAAGTCCACCTCAAGATCCTTAACTTAATTGCATCTGCAGAGTTCTTTTTGCATGTATGGTAACATATGTGAGGGTTCCAGGGAGCAGGCTTGGGGGCAGTGCTTACCACAGGCACTAACTACAACAGATTTTCTGACTTGATGTGGCCTGTGTTGACGGTCAATTGTTATTAGGCGGCCTTGGTTCACAGCACTATCCAGGCTGGTTGGAGATGTCTACCGAGGTCAAGTGCTGTTTCTCTTCTGTAATCAAATGGACTCAGTTGCCTCATCAGCCTCCACTTCTACACTTGAGCTGAACAAGCAATAAAGAAGTCTGAGTCACAACGTGGATTCCTTCCCGATGCTTATAAAGTCTTGAACCCTACCGTTCCAGTCCACCTGCCTCCAGGAACCTCAGTTTTGCCAGCCATCATCAGGGCTTCACCTCCAGAGGGAACAGCATTGAATCCTAAGATAACTTCAACAGCAAATAACCCAAGCTTCTATAAAGGAGTGAACCAGGGCTCAGGGAAGGAAGATGATTTAGCAAAAATTGTGTAGGACCTAGAGCTACAGACTGTCAGACCCAGAACTGTGCTAAGTACTTCCTGGCTCCACAACAAAATACCAGACTAAAAAGGATGAGACATGGAAGGAGATGGAGGAGACAGCCGATTTCCAAGACCTGAAATGCAAGTTGTTCAGCTCACTTGAAATATGCTGCAACTGTGCAGGAGTATTGAGTGCTAGGCTCTTATACTTACATTGGTCTCAAAACTTCACTGGAGCCACAGAGCGGCACCATTTCGTAGTCATAGGATGCTATTTGAAAGTTTAAATCAGATAGCTAGCCTTTTCCTAGACTACATTGTCCAGAGATGAGCGCTGCTGGATTTCCTTGTCTGAGGAAATTTGCACATTGCAGATACATTTAAAGAGAAGACAAAGCCATAAAAGTGAAAGGCAGAAGCTGTGCAACCAGTTTAAGAAAAAGTAAACTTTGCTAAGATTTTATTCACATGTCCTATCACTCCTCCAACAAATCCCAACACAAATTAGATCCTCTCTGCCTTATTGGCTTAAATGTCTGGATTTAGTAGTTGATTTATTCAGCACTTCTTCTGTGCCAGAATTGTTGCTAAGGACAGATGAGATAAACTCCTTGCAAGTTCTATTAAGTCACTGAATTTAGTTTGGTTGAGGAAGTGAGTCTCATGTCTTCTAATTCAATTGCCCTTCTTCTACCCTCCTTCACCTTTTTCTTCACTCCTCATTGGTTTCAAATAGGAAAACAAGTGATACCATTACATTCTCAGCTTCAAGCATATTCTCTTGTTTCAACTTAGAGTTGAGATGGAGATGCCAAGTGCGGTTTGGAAAAACTTGAAAATATGAAGACTAATGAAAATATTTTTGAGAAGTAAAAATGACTTACTAATTATCTAGATGGGGAGGAGGAGTTACCACCCATATAGTTCAGCACTTCAATTCACAATGTAGTGATAAGATAGAAACTCTGATTAGGGTATTTCAGGTGTAAATTTGTATCTAGTTTGTTTATACAGAACAAGTGGATTTGGAATGTGGTTCAATATAACCAAACATGAACATCTTTTACTTCTGTAGTCCTAGGCATAAAGTCAAAGTATGAAGAAAACCTGACTTATTTTCTGCTAAAGACTCCTAGGGCAAAGTGTGCAGTCCAGTGGTAAAACACTTGCCTAACATGTGGGAGGCCCTTGGTTTGAGCCCAGCACCAAAACAAAACAAAACAAAACAAAAACAAGCAAGGGTGCCTTTTAGAAATAGGAGCATTCAAAGCATTAGGGCCCAGTGAAATGCCTATCATCATTCATTTATATAATGAAATCATGGATTTTCTATTCTTTAGAAGGAAATTTATCTCTGGAAATATACAGCTGGAAATGTTCATGGGATCAGGGAATTTTGAAAGTTACTTTGGAAGTAATCTGAAATAACCATCTCCTTTCACACAGATACTTACTCCCTTTAATGTCAAGATAAGAATTAGAAAATTTAAAAAAAGAGAGAGAGAGAATTAGAAAGTTTAAATGTCTGCCAAAGGTCATCTGACTACATGCTGGCCAGACTGAAGTTAGAAATAAGAACTCTCTCCTTCTAATTCAACTCCTTCCATTCTACCATAAATCTCACTTTAGCCAAGGAAACTCTACTTTTTTGTCGCGAAGATGACCTTCTTCCTTGAAGGATTATCATGATTTAACTCCTTCCTCTTTTCCTTCGTTTTTTGTTTTCTTATCTTCTCTTTTGTTATTTATTCTTCTTCGATCTCATTAAGGAGAACAAATTTAAACACTTGTTCATGCAAGGCTTGAGATGCGGTTCCATGGTAGAAAACTTTGTCTACCAATGCGCAAGGTCCTGAATTCAATTCCTAATACAAAACAATTTTTTTTAGCTTATGCACAGAACTTTTCTAAGACCAAAGTTCTTCTTCGCTATCTTCAGAAATAGTTTTTTAATACCTTTGGAAGGTCAACCATGAATCTATCAGTCCCATCATGTTGGAAAAGATAAAACCACAGTACTGTGGTGTGTATATTTATTGATCTTTATATTAGTGATTGTAAGAGTGTCAAATATATATATAAGTTTAAGTCATTAATGGGGAAGAACTGTATGTTGAAGTTACGACATGTTCCTTAACTCTCATTGATTAAACTTCAGCTTTGGTTTCTGTTTTTCCCACATGCCTTTCCCCCATGAAGTGCTGAAGATTGAACTCAGAATCCTGAGTCAGCTCAGCGGGTCCTCTACCACTGAACCACACCCCAGCCCTTCTGCTTTGCTTTACTTAAATTCTTTCACATTCATAAAACACGTATTTCAAAATGAATCTTAATGTTTATCTTGTAAGTCTTAGTGGTTGACGTAGTTATAGTTCATTGGTAATTTGAAAACTAAGTTTTTATTCCTATCAACCAATAAGAAATATTAGTGCATAATTATTTCTTGTTCCCTCATCCACTCTCACTCATGTGTATACCAGGAGCCTGGCATGATTCACACAAGAGTGATCTTAATCTCAGGGTTGGTGAGTATAGAAGCGAGCAGGCTGGGAGTGAGGATATTTTGGTTCTGGTTTTGAGAACTGACAATAAAATACATCTTTTACTGAGTGCCTGTATAAATCAGGCAAGGATGTATTCTAATCGACCTATGAGGTCAGAATTATTTTCATCTCAATTTTACAGATGCAAGAATTAAGTCTTAAAGTTAACACGTTGCCCGTCACAGAACATGTGAAAAAGACTGGTGTTATAGATTTCCTGATTCCTAATCCCAAGCTGGCTGCCTCCCACTGAGCGGTGTTGCCTTCTTCTTGTGTTCTTGGAAAAATCACTTGCCCTTTTTGGGCCTTGGATTTCCTCATTAATCAAATGGTGGGGTTAGTTTCATCTTAGTTACAAGATTTCTTATAACTGCCGGGATTCATTTTTCTTTTCTTCCCTCCACCCTTCAGTTTTTACTTTTCCCACAGCCAGCTGTTAATCATTAAAAATGAAGATAGAACTCAAAGTAATGTCTGGCTGTGAGGACACGATCTGAATGTTTTCATTCTGACCTCTAAATCAGTCTGCACATCTTGCCTGTAGAGCAGAATCAAAGGGGGCGGGGGGAGGAACCAGGGACTTTAATTATATTTTTAAATAATGGATTTCCATTAAAATTGTATTTTTCTGCACCTCTGGAAAATTACATTATAGATGAGATAAAGGCACCCTTGCATTTAAATTAAGGTTATCTTTAGGCTGGTAATCTCATTTGCTGTTTAGCAATTTTAATTCAAATCAAGGCACTGTAATTAGTGCCCTCAGCCAATTGCCATTCCTCATTGCTTTGTAGCTGTATTCACTGCTGTTAAAACAAGACTACTCACGTGGAAAGTATAAGTCAACATAGTAAATGATTAAAGGTGGTGCACATCAACAGACACTCCCCGCGCATATGGGTGCCTCAGATGAGGAGGGGTACACCCTCATGCCCAGAGGACACGGGGACCATGGATGGACAATGTGGGACATCAGCATTTTTCATGGTGGGATGTAAACTTGAGATTGTATTCTTTTACCAAATGTACTAAGTTTAGCAGTGATGTAAGATATTTTCATTTTGAGACAGGTTTGGCATAATTTAACTTAAAAATCCTGTTCTGTGTGATGTGACATTTTTTTTTCCACACTGAAGTATGCAGGTGTGTGTGTCTGGGATGGGGAGAGTGATGAGTGGGTGTGTGCGTGAATATCTATATGCATTTATGTTACAGGTTAAAACAATACTGAAAATGTCTGCAGATGGCAAAAAAAAAGAAAGAACATTCGTGAGCTGAGGCTCTATCTATACTCTTGAGATGACAGATAAATTTTTATTTATTTTGGAGGAAAATTATGGATAATATATATTTATAAGATACTTACAATTAATAATAAGTATATAAATTCATAATATTTATATATATACTTGCAATTGACAAATCAGGTGATATATTTATCTCTGCATGTACATTATTATGCATATATACTTTAGATTCCTGCTCTGAAGAATAAGTTACATTTAGAATTCAAACTCAAACATAAATTTAAATATATTTCTATTTTTTGTTGCCTTTTGTTGACTAATGGCTTTAATGGAAAAAAAATCTATAATTTAGTTTGCTTTTTATATGTTAAGTTCTTGAGAACAGGGCCTTTATTTAGTTTTTATTCCATCTGGCCACTCACAGACCTTTTCTGGAAGCCTTTGGTGAGTGTTTTTAGTAAGCCTTAGCTGTATAATGGAGCAGTTGATAGCATCTTTCTAATATATGAATGTTCCTCTAGCATTATAGTCTGTATACTGAATTTGGTGTGTCTGCTTTTCTCCACTCCAGCAGGACTACAGGCATATTTACAACCAATTCAGTTGTCTACGTGAAGAAAACTGTACCACTCAGAACACTTCTGGAGAAATATTAGCATTATAAATTTGACTTTCATGTCTCAAGGGAAAAAAATATCAAACAAGCACATAGGATATACTCATGTGATATTTTGGTTTGTGAATCTTGATCTAAGAAATTTGAAAAGTAAACTAAATGATTCCATTTGAGAAAGGATAGAATTCGTTTATTCTGACAAATCGAGTCAAAGCTTACTGCTAGAGTCTTTCTGATTGACTCTTAATGACTTTTAGAGATACTCAAATATAATGCACTTTCCAAGCCCTTGATGACTAACCCAGACATCTCTTAGAATCAACATTGTACAACTTAGAACATAAATGTACAAGATATAACAGAAAAAAATGTTTTTCCCCTTAATATTAATGGAGTAACTTGAAATGCTCACTATTTTGCCAGTAGCGTAGAAGTAATATTACACTGGGGACCACAAGTCACGGGAAAACTTTCCAGAAGACTAGGTCCACACACTTTAATATCTACAGCTCTGTATAATCTTGAGAAAATAGATTTATATAATTATAAAACAATAAATTAAAAATGATATTAATATGAATAGATTATTGTTTGCCTATGTGTCAAGATACTAAAATTTTATCTTTGAGTGTATCATTTTGCCTGACGTTACTTTTTTTTTTTAATTCACGTGATTAGAAGTTTTCCTAACTGGGAAACTGTGAAGTAATACTTTCAGATTAAGTTAATAAAGCATAGTAATATTTCTTTGTCACTGTCATGGGACAGTTGGGTCCCCTGCTTTACTTAGATTAGTGGGTCTCGTTTTTCCATCTGGTTCAGCTATTCTTAGTGCCTGAGACTAATCCTATTCCTAGTTATAGGATTTTCAAATGAATTCTAAGCTGTCATTTTAGACTGTTCAGCATAGGGTCACCCAAGCTATTTCCTCTGTACTTGTGCTTCTACTCTTCAATGACCGTGGCCTGTCTTATATCCAGTCACAGATATTTGCATTTCGCCACTAGAACTCTTTTTCAAGCACTGCACACATTTATAAGAAAATGGGTCCCTACTTTGTTCTTACCCACACCAACTTAATGGCACCACTATTACTAATTTTCCAACTACTCTTTTGCCTACTATCTCAGGCTTTATTTTTCTTTTCTTTCTTTTTTTTTTTATTGACTAGTTTTGAATTTCCTCTTATAAGGTTTCATCCAGCTGCTGGAACAGCCAATGATTACTTACCTGTACTTCTCAGAAGCCACCTGCTACCACCGCAGACCACGCCATCCTCATTTCTCTCCGAACTACTACAATAACCTCTCCCTACTTCCTCTTTTGCCTTCACTCCAGTATATTCTTCAGCTTCCAGAAAGATCATTTTAAAAAGCAAATTGAGCACCTCTGCTCAAACACACCCCAGTGGATTTCCAGCGTAAATAGTTCTTTAACATGACTCCTTAAGGTGCTACATAATCTTGTCCATATCTAAAGCTTCCAGGTCATTTTCTTTGTTACTACTTTTGGTCCTCAAATACACTGTCTTTTTTCTTACTATGAATCCTTTGTACACGTTATTTCCTGTCTCTAGCATCTGCTCCTTTCAAACTTTTAATAGAAATACCTACTCATCTTCCGGGTCGCTTTGAATAAGTTATTTCTTTGGTACAGCCTGTAATTTTCTCACTGAGATCTCTATTCAGACCACTGATCACAATCTGTAATTAATCATTTGCGTGTGTGTTTCTTGCTTAATGGCTGCAAAGATTATAAGGTCTGTGTAGTCAGAGCCATATCTACGTTCTCCACCACTGGACACTTCAGTCTTAGCAAATTGCCTTACCTGTAGCATAGGTGAGTTGGTGGTGGTTGTGTTTAAATTATTAGACGGATAGATCGCCTGCTCGGAGCATAAGATATTGCTTCAATCTTTCCTGTCCTAATAATAATTTTTAATACTCAAATCTTGTGTAACAAAAATCAGAAGTGTTCCCTTGAATCCACACAGTCCCAATATAAGGCAGACATAATGATTCCCATTTTAAAAAACAAGACTGAAGACTATAAATATGTAGTGATTTGTTCCAAGTTACAAACATAGGTATGACAAGGCCAGAGTTGTACTCTGAGTCAGTCTGAGTCAAAAGCCCGAGCTCTTCCCCATATGCTTGCTTACTCTCAGAAAATCCATCTTCTGCTGCCTATACTTCTCCTTCCTCTTGACACACGTCTGCTGTTGAGACAATGACAAGTACCAGCCTGACCCTTGACGTGTACGTGTGTGTACCTTCTGGGTTCATGGTGCCCACTTCCAGTCTCTCACTCTGACATGGAATTATCTTACTGTAGAGAAAGCCACAGTAAGTCTCAAGAGCTATAAAGTAGTGTACGTACTTACTTTTTGCAAGCTAGGTAGGTACCAACATTTGATTATTTAGGCAGAGTCCAGACCTCCCCTCTGTGTGGTAGCAACTACCTAAATTATTTGACACAGGGCCCAAGAAGAAACACATTTGCAACCTGTAATGTGAATGGGGCCATCATCCCCATTGAATAGTTTCTGTGAAATGCTGGCAGGATTCACAATATGAGAAAACATATTGGAAAGAATCAATACCTTAAAAAGGAAAGGAAAGGATCAATACTTTAAAATACAAAACTTTATTATTTCTCATAATTACTGGGCCTTCTTATCAGTAGTCACGCATATGGAAGAAGCAGCTTAGAAACAACAAAATCTAGTGGAGGAGGAACTTAGGGAGAGTCCACGACAGAGTCACTGTTGTTAAAATTCGGGTATGATACCAGAGCATCTAAGACACCTCAGGAAGCGAGCTCGCCACTTACATCATGGCCGTCTTCTGCTCATACCCTTGTTTGAGGTCTTTGCTCTTTCAGATTTACAGAACATGGAGACTTCAGAATTGGGCCTGCTTTCAAACTGATTAAATTCTGGACAATAATGTCCATGGGAAGGTGAAAGAAATTAGTGTCAGGGAGCCTAAATTATTGAAATGAGTCAAAGTTGGGCTCCAAGGAAATATAAAGCATTATTATCTAGATAATATGCCTTTGTTGGGAAGATCTAAACTATTCTTAATAAACCATAACATTCACTTCTCTTCATTTTATGAGATTGCCTTTTACTCTGATTTTTTTTTTTTTTTTGGCATTGCGCTTTTCAATTTTCAATGTGTGAGACTGTTTTTAACCAATCAAATTAGAATCAAATTTGCAAGTGAAATGCCACAATATAGAGCAGTATATTATCTTGTGAAGTTGAAATATGAAACATTCTCATTGCTGAATTCACTAATTTTATGATCCCATCTCAAAGTGCTTGGAAGAGGATTTATATTGACTATATCCATGAGGCTTATTACCCATGATGTCATTGTTCATTATTGTGTTTACTGATTTATTTCTTGTATGCCCAATGTTAGTTTTTTTTTTTTTTTTCCCCTTTGATGAGTAGATCTGTCCTTTAGAACTTCATCGCTCATAGGAACAGTGCTAAACTCTTTTTTGGGCAAAGTGAAGGCAATCACTGCTATAGTTTTCAGCTCTCTACTCTATTTGGCTAGCAACCTGAAATTAAAAGATTCTTGAAATGAAGAGCTATTTAGGACTAAGAGAAGAAGTTTGTGGGGCTTCATGATTTTCTGTGCCATAATATACTCTTGCTGTTATGGCAGTTTAACCGACATTTCTAAAATCATCTCTATTTTAAATATGTTAGCCAAAAGAAAGGTAAATATCCCTGGTGGCAATGATCTGTTAGGATTAATGTATCAACAGAAACTGCTAATAGAATGAAGCAGTGGACAGGACATTTCAAAGAAGAAAGGCAAATGAGCGTATCTGAAGAATGCGAAGTGACTTGACCATCTTGCTGGCCAGTTATAGGCATCATGATTAATTCCATGAATTTCAGGTTGGAGATCAGCTTAACCCTGACCTCTCATAGGCCAATGTCTGCTGGTCAGGATAGTGAAAGGAAACTGTGTGTGGGTAGATATGACCTCACTGTTTGGGTATATCATAAAAGGAGGGAAGGCTATTGGCTTCTGACATAGAAAGAGTGTAAGCAAAGTAAAACCAGGGAGTATGAGAGATCTGAGCATGTCTTCTTTCATCTCTCTAAAAGTTGACAGATCTCTCTTCCAGGCATCCACGGAATTAAACTTTACTGTTTCCAAATTCTCTTGGAAGAGAAGATGCAAAAATGTAACCCACTTAGATACCTGAAGACATTTTCAATGTTTTGAGCA
The DNA here is from genome assembly GCA_004026905.1 of Hystrix cristata. Taxonomy (NCBI): domain Eukaryota; kingdom Metazoa; phylum Chordata; class Mammalia; order Rodentia; family Hystricidae; genus Hystrix; species Hystrix cristata. The sequence goes on along the minus strand of PVJO010009009.1, from coordinate 10,013 downwards.
ACTTGAAAGTCCATTCCCTATTCCTGATTACTGTTTTGGGAGATTAGGAGTATTCCAGGACGGAGATTAGGAGTATTCCAGAACAGAAATTAATCAGCACCACTTTCCCGTTTTGACCTTTGAAAGAATAAAGAAGGAGAATCAACGTTTATGATTTTACAGTATGCCAGACAATGTGTGAGACATTTTACATACAATATCTCATGAGCAGTCTCTGTGATTCTCCTTCTACAGATAAGAAAATGACTCCAAAGTAGTATATGAAAACTAGTTTCAGTTTAAACATGTCAGAGGGGTAAGATTCATTAATTGCTAAAACTATGGCTTTATCCAACATTATGCTTTGCCACAAAACTGGTACCTACAGTTCACAGACAATCACAAGATCTAATTTCACTGTGTATGTTTGTACATGTGTTGTGTGTGTGTGTAAATCTGTGCATGGACATACGGAAGTGAGTGATTAATCGACCTGATATACTGGGTTTAATTTACTGTACCTATGCTATTGTCTCTTCTTGGATATGAGCCCCTATACCTGAGGAAATCAAAAAGATTATAGTCCCAACAAAGTAAAAGGAGGAAGGCATTTCTGTCTAAAATACAGGCATATCAGCCTTTACATTTAGCAATGTTTAGTCATGTTTTATCATATTCACAAGATTTCTTTTTCTAATCATGGAAAAGTGTTCAGCAAACACGCCAAATTTCTTAATACTTCAATTTTGTGGTTAACGTAAGTTCATTCAGCTCCTGAGCTTTTTTTCAGGAGACGTTTTTGCTGAGTCGTCATTATTTTTCTAATTGGCCAATTTCCTCTTCTCTGTTAAACACTAATTAAAGAATGAGCCCAGGACTGCCACTTTTTTGGAGACAACATTAATCTCCTGCCCTCTCTACATTTTAATGGGCCTAATTTATCCCGATTACCTACACCCTTCTCTACCCCAACTAAGCAAGGAAAACATTCTTATCCTGTCAGCTTTCTCCTCACTCTATGCCCCCTCTGTGTTCTAATTTTGTTACTAACTTTAACGGATCCTGCCTAGCCTTCTTTTTGTCCACTTTTCACTATTACTACAACATGCATATTGTGGAAACTGTCTTCTTTTTCCCGCCTTCCTTCCCTACATCTTCCTTCTTTCTATCACTAATCCTCTGCAGGCCTGTGACCAGCTGATAGGTTAATTAATCACCTGACACCTATCCTGAAATAGGTCCTCAGGACACTGAGGCATCAATATCTGTCCCCATAAACTAGTTATCGGAAATGGAAGACCCACAAATAATCAGACAATTTTAATCAAATGCTGTATATACAGTCATATAAATCAAAAAAGGATGTTAGAGGAACATGGAGGATGAGCTCACACTCGGGCTAGGGGACAGAGAAGGCTTCCCGGAGTGACTGCCACATGGGGTGATTGACCATGTGACAGAGGTAGACAAATGGATTGAATCCCGAAGTTTATTTGTATCTATAGAAAACTTAATGATCAGTAATTTTGATTTCTCTTGTATCTCCTTTCTACAACTCAGTAATATTTCCATTAAGAAAATGTTACAAGGTATTTTGAAATGTCCTCGTGAAAAGATAGTATAATAATTAAAATAAAGCAAAACATAACTAATTAACCCAGGACTGGAGCAAAGGACTTGGCTTCTAAGGGGCTATAAATAAAGAGCTACCTACAAGAACTGAGCTGATAGTGTTGGTTTTTAAGGAATTTTAAAGCCTATCCCAAAATCATATCACATCCTGTAATGATATTCTTGCCTTTATGACATTTTACAGTACTATTAGATTAGAAATAAGGAAATGTAAAGTGATTAAGAGTTCTTTGAAGAAGCATGTCTTTACCTACTGAAAAAAGTGACTCCATAACACCTGAATAATGAAAAGGAAGAGATGTAAATCTAAACTATAACATGAATGAATAATCTCTATGAAAACCAGTAGACCCAGAGGATAAAAATGGTACTTAGCTACTTCACTCTCACTATTGTCTCTGCATTCTGAGGAGCACCATAATTGGTGTTAATACCAATACACCAGAGTAAACAGAGAAAGATTTATTTAGATTAAAGGAACTTTATTTCAGAATGAAAAAGTTGGGTGATTCATGGAAAAAATATTTCCATTAAAAGTGGATTAAGTGGAACATAACTGTCTTTTTCACAGGAATAAAGTTAAATCAACAAATAACCCAACATGTTTAATGTGAATCATTATGAGTGTGTATGTGTGTGTGTGTGTGTGTGTGTGTGTATTTGCTATCTGTTGTGGTTTCCCAGACAAACTTCTACTACTGACACCCTTTTGAATTTCTTATGACATTCCAGAAGTAGAAGGTAGTCCTGATTATTTCAAAAGAGAAAACAGTTTTTAAATGTCAGCAGTATTTTCTTAAGGCTATAGCTCTTTTTTTTTTTTTTTTTGTAATTTTCTAAGGAAGGAAAAAAATCCTGTTTAAAAATCCAAAGTTCTGACATCTTGAGTATGAATAATAATAGGCACTGGGAGGATTTTTTTTTTAATTGATTCACGACAGTGCATTTAAAACATATTTTTAAAGTATTTTGCATAAATCATCAAGTGGCTTTAGATACAGCCTTTCATGTTACAGTGAATTACATTGTCTTCACCTTTCTTGTCATGGTAATCCATTTTAAGTGTTTCCTTTTCATACTTACCATAATAATCTGACTCACCCTTTCCTTTTCCCATAATTATCAGCATATTCTTCTTAATCATGCTGAAATCTGTTATTTTTGTGGTCACAGCATTACAGAATGTAGGTTTGAAGATTATCAACAATGCTCTTACAGATGAAGATATGGATTCTTCACAATAAGATGCATATTTTTAGAAAGTTCTTCTGTTTCCAAACCTGATCTAAGCATCATTATTGTATAGACCTCAAATAATCCTTGATTTTATGTGTAGCCTACCTGGGAAGAGGTGTTCCCACACTGGGACTTAGAACAATGCGAAGCCTGTGTGTCACTGTGGAGCCAAGACTATATGACTATCAGACATAGAGGACAGACTTTTAATGTCACACCCAATGCTGTTAAAAAAAAGATCAATTTGAAATCAGTGTTTGATAGGCTTCCACAGAGAGCAACAGAAGATAAAGTTGAATATGATGAGAAGGAAGACAGGGTATCCCCATATACGTAGGGTTGGGGGGAAGCAAGCGGCTGTTATACCCCAGTTTGGCCCTCTGTGTTATGGGTAACTGATGCTTATTAGGGCCTCGGCCAACCCTCCCTCTCGTACATCTCCCTTCCTAATGTTGTGTTTTCAAAGTTCTTCAAAATCTGTCACCTTAATGTGATATGGTTATCTGCCTGTAAATATTAGAATTGATAGGCCAATTAGTTTTCAATCAATCAGTAATAATTTGAGCATGACAGATTACCTCTAAATTCAGAGGTCATTCTTTCATTCAGAGGCCGTCTGATGCGGAAGCTGGCCTGTGGAAAGACGGAGGCTTGTCTGATTCTTTCTCCATCGGATACGCTCCTAGCAGGGTGACTTTGCTAAACTACTTACAGTTTCTGAGGCCTAGTTTCATTACTGTTTAATAAAAATTGTTTTTATTTAATATGGCCATTTTACCTGAGATGGCTATTTTATTTGATGTGGCCATTTTATCTGAACTGGCCATTAAATCGGAATAAAAGAATATTTTATTCACTTCATGTTTTTCATATCTATTTGTTGTGGTTCTGAAGACCAAACTCAGGACCTCTCACAGACTCTAAAACCTATGTCTTGATCCTGAATATATTTTGAAAATCTACTGAAATAAATTCTATCATCCATTCTTTCTTTGAAAAAATATTTATTATAGGGTTATTATACATTGTGACAATACAAAAGAAGGGAGGTGTGGCGGGGGAGGGATTCCAGACAAGGGAAATGCAGGAAACTATAGTTATGCAATGTCTAACAGGGCCATTGGCCTCCTTACTAAGAAGTTTGAACTTTATACTGAATCTAATAGGGAGATAAGGTTTTATGTGCTTTAAAATTTTAACAGAGTCATCCAGGAGAACGGAGGAGAGAGAGGTGAAAATGAGGCAGAGAAGCAAGGTAGGCTACCTAGCAATCCAATGAAGAGATGGTGAGTGTATCGTTGCTTGTAATCCCAGCACTCTGGAGATTGAGGCAGGAGGATCACTGTGAGTTTGAGGCCAGGCTGGACTGCATAGAAAGATCCTGTCTCGAAAAGCCAAAAGCCAAAAAACAAACAATGTGGAAACCTTAATCTCAATGTGATGGTATTAAGTAATACAGCCTTTCTTTAAGAATAATTATGTCATAAGGGTAGACCCCTCATGAGTAAGATCAGACCTCCTAGAAGAGGCCATACTGCCCTCTACCTCTTTTTCTGTCACAAAAGGAACTTAGGTGAAGTTAGCCATCTTGCAATCAGAAGAGGTCACAGAATTCACTAAGAATTCACCATGCTAGCAACCTGATCTTAGACATCCAGCCTCCAAAATTTTCTCTTGTTTATAAGCCACCCTGTATAAGGTGCTTTGTTATAGCAGCCATAATTGAGACTATAATAGTAGTGAAAACCTTCACAGATACCATGGAAGTATTTCTGGGAAGTGTACCTTAGCCTGAGTATTTCCGCAGAATAATGACCTAGGTGAACAATTTCTACATTGATTTTGAAGCAAACCCAACAATGTTAATTGGCATATACATTTCTAAGCAGACAAAGTGAAGATCAATCCCTCAGGTACCCACTTTCATGCTGTTCTTCAAGCCTGTGACTCTGTTTGCATCTTTGGGAAGGAACCTCGTGTCCTACGGAGCAGGAACACCTCAGACTGAGCACTAGCTCTGCCACTTGGATTTAGCAGCTGTTCAAATCTTTAGAGATTTAACTTCTCTAAATTTCAGTTTTGTCCCTGTAAAATGGACCTAAAACGTGCCTTGCAGAAAATTAAACAAGGTGGTAAAAATTAAAGACCTTGCCGTTGATGGGTGCCTTTCCTCTTCCCACTGAAAATCAGTGGCTTTCAAGAAAAGTTAACTTGCTTACTTCCTGAATCCAAACCTTCTTGGAAGAGAGACAGTGGACTGATTTTACCATTAAACTTGTGATTTCTGCTGTGTATCATAAGGGTGTGCTGTTGATTATTTATTTTCCTTGAGATGGTGTGCAAAACCCAGTCTCACAGCAGATGAAAAAACCCACATTTTTGCTGCTATGGCGCAGGGACCAGACCGGCCCCCTTCTCCTTCTGCACACTGGAATGCTCTTCAGACACAGCACGCCCTGGTCACAATTTCTGACTGACTTGTGACAGTTCACAAGGGTCGTGTCACAATAGGATCTCATTTATCCTGAGGCCATAAAGTTGTTTGATTACCCACTGTAATATATCTCCTCAAAATGTTTGCATTTACCCTGTTACTTCATTCAGAAAAAAAAAAAAATTCTAAATATGTATGTTTCAGTATAAACCGATCCTTTAGAAGTTATTTCTTTTTCTTCTAATTTTGGAATGGGGTTGGAGGAGGGGAAAGGTCGCCATGTTAAGTGTTTTTCAGTATCTCTCTTTTCACAGACTGTGGAAAATCCTACCTCCCACTTACCCATGAGTCTGGCTCTACCCCCAGAGAACTGAACTTCTTTGGGCTTTAGAATGAAAGAGGAGGAAAAGGCAATAGGTTTCTGCTTCTGCACATTTCATAGGAAGAGGCGAAGGGGAAAAAGACATGTGCTTAATCAAGAAGGTGACATAGCTCTTACAGCAGCACTGGAGGGGGAGGGCCTTCGGGACATTCTGTGTTAATTGACAGCAGTTTGGGGATTAATGAAGAGACCACACAATTTATACTTAAAGGGATTGCCCTCAGGCAGACATCTGATTATGGATCAATGTGTTAAAAAGGTGAGTCGAAAGGCAGTGCAACGAAGTAGTTGAAAGTAAGGACTCTGGAATCAGAAGAGCTTGGAATTCAACTCTGATTTGATTAGCTCTGTGACCTTGAGCATCTTTCTTACACTCTATCAGGCTCAGTTCTCTCAACTGTAAAATAAGAATGGTCATAGTATTTACTCACAGGGCTGTTGTGAGACTTAAAAGACATAATGCACGTAAAGCCCTTAGCCCAGGGCCTGACACATAGTAAGAACTCAGTAAATATCACCATTAGTATTCATGCTGTCTTCCTCATGCACTCAACTTTCTTGCCAGTTGACAAGGTGATAATACGTTTAAGAGTACTTAGTGTCTTTGAAGTGAAATTTAAATTTCTTTCATGTTTGGAATCATCCGAGGTGTAGGATAATACTTATTAGGAGAAATATTTAATTGTATCACTTAGTAATGGATGACTACACACATTAAAACCTCGATTCAGTATTATATAGCATCGTATGCTAAGGATCTAGAACCTGAAATACACTCATTTATGTATACTACTCTAATGTTCCTTGGCTCTGCTGGCAGTTAATAGTAGAAATGGTAAGATCCATTTTCAAGGACGTAAGAAAAAAAGACTGTACCTTGACTGACTTAGAAAACAATCTCAGACTTGTCTCTGGTTATAGTGTGATTTTGAGCGTCTGTCCTCTACAATGCCTTCTTCGACTGCAAATCATTATGTGCAATAAACTTTGTTCAGTATCCCACTATACTCCTAGGACTCTTCATAGTGATTAAAGATTTAGCTATAGCTATTATATTCAACCAAGTTATAGAGAACTTAGTGGATTTGAAGCACTGTTAGATATTATTGTCCTAATACAAAATGTTCCTATGGCATTTAGAAATTGTAAGGAATTTCTTATTTATATTTTCTCTTTTGAGTCAACTTTATTAAATCTCTATGAGTTAGCCAGTCAAAGATCAAAATTTTCATTTTGTATCACATGTACCACCTCACATGAGGTTCACAATTCTAACCTAATTCAAAACTACTCACCAATCCATCCATCCATCTTGCTTATGCCTATTAAAATGAAAAGTCAAGGTCTATAAATTCTTCACCTTCACCCACTCTATACACAGTACTTTTTACTTGGATTTAGAACTAACAGAAGAAACAAAATTTATGTATCGCAGAAGCTTAGTCTTTTAACTGTCTGTCATTTTAGTTCTTATTTCTAGTACTTTGTCTCTTAATTAGTCTTATTTTCACTAAACCCCTCCATTTTCTCTCCATTTAACTTAAACATATCAACATAGGTTTCTCTATGCAGCTTTACTTTTAATTACCCTGCATTTTGTATTAGCTGTTTACATTTTTATGATATAGCAGATGTATATTTATTCCATGGTCCATAGTACATTAAATTGAAAAAAAAAAGCATCCAAGATTGCATCTGTTTAATATCTTGCCTTTGTTATGACTGCAGTATGCTAAGGACACATGCCTCAGTCCTTCTTGTAAAAGTGTAAGTTATTTTAACAATTCTTTGGCTTTCTTCTTCTGCCATCAAGACACTAAGTTATCAGTCTATGCCTGACACCTGGAAAGAAAATTTGTAGTGTTGCTGCCTCCCATTCTTGAGGAATCACCTGAGGTAGCTTTGACATATTCAAGAAGTTCAACACATGAACTAATAAATAAGATTAGATTAATTATCTTTCATGTAATGCCCACTTTTTTGCCCCAGGGCAGCTCCTTTAGATATAGATTTTCTGGCCTTTGGATTTTATCACCCCAAGTTTGGACTTTATTCTATCTTTAGTTTCCACCATATTCTCTGTGTTTATTGAAGTTCTTGCTATCGACTGTGTACATTAAAACTCAACTACTCCTGCAATCTCAGCAGTTGAGAGGCTGAGACAAGAGGGTCACAAGTCCAATACCAACTGGGACAACATAGCAAGACCCTGTCTCAAAGCAAAATAAAACAAAAATAAACAAAATAGTGGCTGTATATCCTCTCATCAGAAGTTTAGAGAAGGCTTCTCTATTCTTTTGCAGTTATACTATTTTTATATGAATATCTAAGTATGGGACCATAAAGGCAACAATATGTCTTAGTTTTTATAAAGGACTACAACTCCGTATGTTTGTGATTCAAATTCGTGGGGTCTGCAGCTCACAAAGTATAGAACTGTGCCTCTCTTGCAAACAGTAAGGCTTTCTTACGGAGTCAAAATTTCTTCCCTCAGATTGGAGTCTCCCTGAGGAATGTCTTTGCAGTTCCTTTTGCAAAGAAACTGATGTAGGATCTTTCTCCATTTTCCTATCAGTAATGCCCAGACATGAGTGAATTCTGCCAACTCTGACCCAGGCTGATATGACATCCCCAAGTGAAGAAATCGGGAAGAAAAGATTTTCTTAGACTATTACAGTCTAAAAGTGAACATAGTAGGTACTTCAGCGATTTTAAATAAAGCAGACAGCAAGTGCTCCAGGAAAGTTCATGGGTAATTTCTCTATCTTTCAAAGATACAGAGATCATGGCCCTTTCAGAGGATCAAGGGAATTGCCATTGACAAAGGACATGCGATATGGACTTTAAAGGTAGACGAGAGAGAGGGAGGGAAGCGAACACGATTGTTAAAGAGAATATCAAGAAAAGAAGTTATATGTTTATGTGATATTTTGGATCCTCCTGAGATGAGAATACTCAGAGAATGGATGCCACCTCAATGGGAGCTATATGAAACAGACTCTCAGTGTCTGGCCAGGAAATTTGAAAGCTGTTCTCCAGACCTACGTTTTTTTTTTTTTTTTTTTTTTTTAATTTTAAACCAAGAACATGTATTGGTACATTCTACATACAATGGTCACATTCATTACATTAATTCTGTACCTATACATGATGTATCTTGGTTCTCCCCCCCTCCCCCCCCGCACCCTCCCTCCCTATTTACAGCAGGTTCATTCATCATTTTCCATATTTTCCCATTCCCCTCTCTCCCCTGTTGCCTTTCTGCTTTTCCCCTTCTTTCCTTCTAGTACTCCTCTCCTCTGCACACCATCCTCCTTTTATATAATATCTATTACACCTCTTTGTCCTTATTTACAGTGATGGTCTCTCATATCAGAGAAACAATTCGATGTGTGCTCATGAGTGTCTGATTTATTTCACTTAAGAGTATGTTCTCAAGAAACATCCATTTGTATATGAATGACTCTAGTTTACCCTTTTTTATGTCAGTGTAGTACTCCATTGTGTAGAAAAACTACATTTTCTTTAGCCATTCGTTGGTTGTTGGACATTTAGTTTGTTTCCAAGACTTAGCTATTACAAATTGTGTTGCTATGAACACGGTGGTGCATACGTCCTTGTGGTATGATGATTTTAATTCTTCTGGGAAGATCCCCAGTAGGGGAATAGCTGGGTCAAATGGAACCTCCAGTTGTAGTTTTTTGAGGAATCTCCATATTGATTTCCACAGTGGCTGGACCAGTCTACATTCCCACCAACAGTGGAGGAGTGTATCTTTTTCCCCACAGCCCCGCCACCATTTGTTATTGGTGTTTTTTTCCATATACGCGGTTCTTTCTGGAGTGAGGTGGAATCTTAACATTGTTTTGATTTGCATCTCTCGAATGACTAGTGATGTTGAGCATTTCTTCATATATTTATTTGCCATTTTCATTTCTTCGTCTGAGAAATGTTTATTCATTTCGGTTGCCCATTTTTGGATTGGGTCTTTAAATTTGGGAGGTTTAATTTTTTTGAGTTCTTTGTATATTCTAGATGTTAGACTTTTGTCTGATGGATAGCTAGCAAATATTTTTTCCCAGTCTGTGGGTTTTCGCCCTACTCTGTTGGTGATTTCTTTTGCTGTGCAAAAACTTTAATAGCATGTGGTCCCAAGCACTGATTCTTTGTATTGTTTCCTGTGCAGTCTGGGTTTTGTTCATAAATTTTTTTCCTACCCCTATGTCTTCGAGGGTTCTTCCTATTCTATTCTCCAGTAAATTTAATGTTTCTGTTTTAATGTTTAGATCTTTGATCCACTTTGATTTGTGTTTAGTACATGGTGAGAGACATATATCTAGTTTTAATTTT
>PVJO010009008.1:0-71991 GCA_004026905.1 Hystrix cristata | reverse complement strand
TGAGCCAAAATAAACCTTTCCTCCTTTAAACTGTGGTGTCAGGTATTGTGTCTCAGCAGTGAAAAAGTGTCTAAAACAGGTGGGAATTTTGTAGCTTATGATATCTAAAGGTCAGACAATGTACCAGCTTTTGTTGTTGTTGTTGTTGAGACAGAATCTCACTGTATAGTTCAGGCTGGCCTTGAACTCACTCTGTAATTCAGACTGGCCTTGAACTCGCAGGGGTCCTCCTGCCTCCGCCTCCTGAGTGTGGAGATTACAGGCTAATGCACTAACTTCTTAAGCCAAGAATCCTCAGGCTTTCTGGGTGAGAGCTGTTGTGGCCCAGACTTTGAATCCAGACTGACTTGGGATTAACCAGGGTGAGGTAGTCGATTGCTAATTGTTGCCTCGGGAATACATTTGCACTGTTTTGTATTTACATGACTTTCTTTGTTGGGGAAGTATTGCCATCAGTTGTTTCATGGGATATCAACAACTTGGCAAGGAAGAATATCTTCAACAAAGTACCGTAGTTCTCTGGGGGGCAAAACTCTGAGAAATCCCACCCAAATTCTGGGATAATGTGTTAGTTAGGTTTGCTAGAACCAATGGTTTTAAGAGAGCAGATTTAATAGGGGACATTTACAATATTCACCCAGAAGCCAAATGCAGAAGGGCAGAAGGTGCCGAATGTCCGTCTAGGTACTGGAGACCCAAAAGATCCAATTGAGGACTGGGAGCCCACAGCACTGTCCCATGTACGTCCGTGTCTGCACATGATGGCTGAAAAGAGATCTTCCCTGGAACCAGGATACGATGCTCTCAGCAGAGATGACAACCAGAGCTCCTCTGAAGGAACAGCAGCCATCCTCGACAACAGCAGGCCCCGAGCTCCTTCCTCGACGAGGACAGCCGAGCCCCCTCCGGAAGAACCAGCCGCAGCAGAGCTTCTCCTGGGGAACAGCCCGCCAACTAGACACAGCTCGCACTCTGCCTTATGTTGCATCAGCAACAACCCTCAGGTGGATCTCATACGCCCAACATCACACCAACTCAGTCCAGCTGGGCGTTCTGGCTCAAGTTGACCATATTAGGTCTAGACAGATACATACACGCATTTACAAAGGAGATAAACTGAGCATCCAAAAGCTGTATGTAGACTCAGGCATGGTTCAAGCACACATTCACATACATAAGAAACAGTACTTTGACAGAGGAGCCAGGAACAAGGAATACAAGAGAGGAAGGTGGGAACTTGTTTCCCCAGCTGACTTTGTAGCCCTCAGTATTTTAACTGAAGTGGACATAAATCCAGCCTTCTTAATGGTTTCAAACCAACATTTAATGTCAAAAAGTACAGTCATGTGCCACATAATAACATATAGGTAACAACATATAGGTAACAACAAATTGCATATAGTACACGGTGGTCACATAAGATTAAAATGAACCTGAAAAATGCCTGCCACCTAGTGACGCCATGACCATTGTAATGTCACAGCACAATGCATTACTCATGTGTTTGTGGTAATACTGATTTAAACAAGCCATCTGGACTGCCAGTCATGTAAGAGTACGGCACATACCATTATGTACCATATGTACTACTTGAAGGTAAAATAATGGCTATTCCTGGTTTTTGTATTTGCTATTCTTTTTATTATTTTAGAGCACACTCCTCCTACATATGAAAAAATTGCCATAAAACAGCATGCTGCGTTATTGGCGGGAGCAGCCTCATAGAGCTCTGGTTCCCTGCATCTCAGAGTGCATCAAAAGGCCATTCTGTGCGATGGAGGTACACCACCTAGGTTTGTGGAAGTACAGCGTGACGTTTGCACGAGGGAACTGCCTAATAGTACATCTCCCGGAACACACTGTTAAGCAATCCTTGACTATTTGGAGCTAGCAATGGACTCGGTGACAGTGACAGTTTCAAAGCAAGTATGAATCCAGCGGTGAAAACGAGAGGAGTGGTCTGCATGCTCAGAGGTGGCTCTGGCTGTGGGAAGGGCAGCTGCGGATGAGAACGGTGCAGAGGCGCGCATGCAGCCGCGTGCGAGCTGAGTGTTGAGGAAAGACCAGCCTGGGATCGCAATCAGAAAGCTTTCCTGCAAGACGCCGTGAGCATCGCTGCCTGAAGGTGGCATCTCTCACTCTGAAGGATTCCTGTGGAGATTAAGGAGCCTTGAAACACATTTTGGAACGTCAGCTCACATCTGTTTTCTATTTGTCATGTTCTGTCAGCCCTTCTGTGAGAACAGAACCTTCACACCAACCTTGAAAGCCGGAGGCAGCCGGATCCTCCAGGCCTGGCATCTCCCGGGCCCTTGGTCCCACCTCAGAGGGAGAAGAGTGGAAAATGCTGATGCATCCCAGCTTCTAGGTTTCCATCACGGCCACTAAGTCACCTGCAAACTGCTTCAAAGAGCAAACAGGTACAAAGAATTCAACCTGGTTAATCAGTTGTCCTCCCTCCCCCATCAAACAGCAGCAACAAACAAAGGCTTTTCAGTCTTCTCATGTGTTTAATTTGTTATCGGGCAAGCAAGAAAAAGAAACTCTCTTGATTTTTAATACTATGTATTTATAGTCCTCCAGCTAGGGGACTAGAGTTTGCTCAAGAGACATAATGCGAAGTAATTAGGCCCAGGGAAAAGCCCAGAACTCAGTAATCCCGTGGCATAGTGATGGTTATCAGAATAGTGAAAATTTCCAAATGGTACTTACTCGAGTGTAGAGGCACTTATCAAAGCAAGGTGAGATCGTCCTTGATCCAGCTCAAAGGGTAACTGAGGAAGCGCACTGGGTCTCATTTCCTGCTCGTCTCCCTGGAACCCTTGCACCACCATGACCAGGCTGCCTTCACTAGGGTTTGGATTTGAAATGTATACAGTTTGATTCCATTTGTAGGTAAGTGTGTAATGCTTAATTCAGATGATAAAAATGCATTTGGTGAAAGATAGATGGTCAGTACCCAATTTGGTCAGGGCTAAATCATCAGGATCTCGAGTGAATACTTTTGAAGCCTCTGAGCAAATAAGAAAGGATAACCCACAACTGTGCATGAGAGCTTCCTGGGTAGGAGACAAAAATCTCGTAACTATAAATCCTTTGTTTTTCAAGTCTGTCTGACTATTTTCCACTGATAATTCTGTATGTTTTAGAACTAGCTTGAAAACAAAGACACAATTTTATTGATACTTATCCATGTGCTGGGTTCCTAGCATTGTTCATTGGTATTTTGTAAAAAATAACAGTAACCACTTATAGAAACAGTCCCCTGCATATGGATCAGTGGAACAGAGTAGAGGATGTAGAAACAATCCTGTGCACATTCAGCCTCCTGATCTTTGACTAAGGGGCCAAAAACATAAACTGGAGGAAACACAGCCTCTTTAATAAACGATGCTGGGAAAATTGGCTATCCACATGCAGAAGACTGAATCTTTTTTTTTTTTTTGGTACCGGGGATTGAACTCAGGACCTTGTGCTTGCAAGGCAAGCACTCTAACCACTGAGCTAAATCCCTGGCCCAGAAGACTGAGTCTAAACCCATATCTCTTACCCTGTACTAAACTAAAATCAAAATGGATCAAAGATCTAAATGTTAAACCAGAAACAGTCTGCTGGAAAATAAAATAGGTGGGACTTCCGCAGACATCGTTGTAGGTGAGAGCTTTCTGAAAAGAACCCCAATTGCACAAGAAATAATATCAAGAACCAACAAATGAGATCATATCAAATTTAAAAGCATCTGCACAATGAAGACAACTACCAACAGGGTGAAGAGATAACTTACAGAATGGGAAAAAAGTTTGCCAGATATTCCTTGAACAGAAGACTAATATCTAGAATATATAAAGAACTCAAAAAAATTAGACCCCCAAAAGTAAAAGACCCAATTAAAAAAACAGACAACTGAAATAAATAGACACATCTCAGAACTACATATGGTCAATAAATACACGAAAAAATGTTCAACATCTCTGGCCATTAGAGAAATGCAAATTAAAACAACACTAAGATTCCATCTGACTCCAGAAAGAATAGCCATTATCAAGAAATCAAGTCAGAAAAACTGCTGGTGAGGCTGTGGGGCACGGGGAGGAAATTTTCTACTTTGCTGGTGGGAATGTAACCTAGTACAACTACTATGAAGATCAGTATGGAGATTCCCCAGAAAACTAAAACTAGAAATTCCACATGACCCAGTTATCTCCCTTCTAGATAGCTTCTCAGAAGAGTTAAAGACATCATACTACAGTGATACACGGATACCCAGGTTTATAACAGCACAATTCATAATAGCTAAATCTTGGAAATAGCATGTATGTCCATCAACAGATGAATGGATAAAGAAAATGTGATATTTATACACAATGAAGTGTACTCTGCCATAAAGAAGGATAAAGTTGAGTTGTTTGTAGGAAAATGGATGCACCTTGAGACCATAATGCTAAGTGAAATAAATCAGACACAGCTGTGTAAATATCACATGATTTCTCTTATATGAGAAACCCAAAATATAAATAGAGCAAAATAAAAGATAAATGATAGGAAATAAGGAGATAGATCTTTTTCAAATGGGAAAGAGATCAAGAGTTGGGGGGCGAGGGAGGGAGAAGAAGAGAAAGGGATGAAAAAAGAATTGAGATGTGTTGTGTACATGTATCAACTCCCCACAAGGAATGTAATTATTATGTACTACAAACATGCACTAATAAAAAATAAAAATAGAAGAAGAAAAAAGAAACAGTCCCCTGGAAATCAGCAGGACTTAGTTTGACGTTGGCATTTTTGTTTTACGCCTCCCTAGAAATGCTGGAGTTAATTTTTTTTTTTTTTTTTTTTTTTTTTTTTTTTTTTTTTTTTTTTTTTTTTTTTTTTTTTTGGTGCTGGGGATTGAACTCAGGCCCTTGTGCTTGCAAGGCAACCACTTAAACCACTGAGCTAAATCCCCAGCCCCTGGAGTTAGTATTTTTAACAATAAGAAAAGCAATAAAAACTTCTGAAGCCAGATGTTCTTTAAAAAAAAAACAAAAAAACGCCGATGGGGAAATCTCTTGTCTCATGTGGAAAGAGATTTTCAGTTAAGATGATCAAGTGAAATAAGTTATATTTAAAGTTTCTGGCTTTCTTGTTCATCTTAGTCAAATAAAGCTGTGTGTTTCAGAGATGAATCAAAGGCCGTCCTCCTGGCGGAGACAGAGTCTGGGGATGCCCCATGTCCGGGAAGCTCTTCTAAGCAGTGACTACAGCCATGGTCCGTGACGGTGCTGTTCATGCTGGTTGGATAAGAGTTCCAAAACCTAAGTCGTGTTTGGACTGCAGATAATGTTTGTAATATGCGTAAGATTTTTTGTTACAAGTTTTCTGATCTGCACCAAATCTTGATGTCCAAGTCTCTATCCCTCTTTTTTAAATGTCTGTAATAAATAAATACTTGTCTAAAACATTCTCCTATCAACAGAGATGTAGGCATTGGAGGGAATCAACAACCAAGAATTAAATGACTCAAGCTTTGCCCCTACATATTGTCCTTGGAGAATTCTTCCCTGTGTAATAGAGTTAACTCTTGCTTATCTGTTTAATACCAAATTAAAATCTACATAATCTTAATACATTTGGGGCAATTCTTCAACTTTGCTACCTCACCATCCTCATAACTGCCAAAAAGTTATAAATACGGCTGGCTTAAATTTCACTTTGTTTCTTGCACCCAATTCTGATCGTTCTTCCTTCAGTGCCCAAATGTCATATCCTCTTTTTTTTTTTTTTTCCTGGGAGGATATTAGGGCTCAAACTCAGCCTTGGCTTGCTAGGCAAGTGCTCGACCACTGAGCTAAATCCCCAATCCCTAAATGTCATATCCTCTGAGTCCAAACCTTCCCATATCATGCCCACCATACTTTAATGTCATGTGTTTATGTGTCATTCTCACCAGTTTGAATGAGAACCCAATCAGAGGGGCTCGGCCTCTTCTATCTTGTGTGCCAGGACCTGGCTCAGTGGCTATCATCATGGATGGTTTCTGTAAATGTCTGCTGAAAGAAAGATGCTATGTGGAGCCTGTGGTAGAATTAAGGATGGAGAAAGAGTCACTTTCTACTCTCAAGGAACATAAAATGTAGCAGGCCAGAGAAGATCTGACCGTAAGGATAATGCAAGAATGTGGGTGACAGGTGACAGTATCAGTACAACATTTGAGATTGACCTTGAAGTAGGCAGGGAAGACTTTCCCAAAAAATGGAACTGTTTCAGCAAAAGAAGAAAGTTATCTGGTTAACTTTAACTTGTCCAGAGGTTGTTGGGTGGTTGTCAAAGAGTAGTGAGAGATAAGAATGGAAAACTGGTTGGGGCTGCATGGTCGAATGTCCCAGGTTTTGAATTTTCTCTTTAAGTGATAGAGACCTATTATCTCTTGTGTACCAAGAATGGTGTGGGGAAAGTGAGCTGTTATTGCTTCAAGGTTTAAATATAACTGGATTGCTAAGGAGGAACAGGAAAAGAGTCTTTCCTAATTGTCACATCGCATTCCCCCAACTACTGAAGGGAGGGCAATAGGAAGGCATTATTAGGGGTTTTTGAGGCGAGGGTCTCACTATGTTGCCCAGGCTGGCTTCAAACTCACGACCCTCCTGAGGAGCTGAGATTACCAAGGTGCAAGGAATCAGTGCAAGAGGCAGGGAGATAAATTGGGAGACCAGGAGTTGTAATAAGCTGAAGAAATGTTGTGCTGGCTGCAGGAAAGGGGTAAGCAAAGTGATTTGGAGCCTGGGTCGGTGTGAAAACTGCAAAAACAGTTGACTAGTTGGCTGAAACCCGATTTAGTCAGGATTAGAGGGTGAGAGGCAAGATGATGAGTTGTGTTTCAGAGCTTTTAAATCTGAGGTGCTTGAAACACATCTTGAAGGATATTTCCAGCAGACCAGTTCAGATGTGTGGAAAGAACATGAGATAGAAATATTAGGGACCAAAAAAAAATTAGGGACGGAGAGAAATTTGGCAGCTCTTCACATGAATGAATGGGTAGCAAAAGCCATGTGACTCTGCTCAGTCCATGCGGGTCAGTGGGATCCTATAGAGAAAGAAATTCTTTTTTTTTGAGACAAGGTCTCACTATGTAGTTCAGGCTGGCCTCAAACGCCAGGTGATCCTCCTGCTTCAGCCTTGCAAGTGTTGAAATTATAGGCATGTGCCACCATGCTCAGCTAACATAGAAAATTTTAAATTCAAAATTTAGAAAAAGTCTTTAGGGGTAAGAAAGAAAACAACTAGCAAAACTAGCATTAGGATAATACTGAACTATTCACTTAGAAATGATCAAGATAGGAGTTGCGGGAATAGTTCAGTGATAGAATGTATACCTAGCATTCTCAAGGCTCCAGGTTCAAACCCCAGCACTGAAAAAAAAGAAGTCAAGATAGTAAGTTTTATCCTATGTAAATTTTAATATAAAGTACTTTTTTAAAATTAGGGGGGGCCTTTAGCTAACATTCGCTCCCCTCCCCTCACCCTCATTTCCCCACCCTGCCCTCGGCGGTCTCCAGTCTATCTTCTGCCTCTGTGAGTTTGCCTGCTCTCGGTGCTTTGAATGGATGGTTTGTGATAGGATTTCGAGTCCTTTGCAGCTTTCAGCTGGCACAGTGTTTACAGAGTTTTTCTATGTTGTAGCATGTGTCAATGCATTGTTTTCTAATACTTCAGTTATATTTTAACTGACAACATTTTGTTCAATAGATAGGCCACATTTTATTTATTCAGTTGTCAGATAATAAACACTTGGATTTTCTTCCACCTTTCAACATCGTTATGGTTTATATTTAGATGTCCCCCAAATCTTCTTGTGCTTACAGGCGGGGCTTTAGAGGAGGTGGATTACTGGGGCAAGGCCTGGAAAGGTGCATCTACCTCCTTCCTCCCTTGGTCTCTCTGCTTCCTGCCCTCACGTCCTGAGCTCTTTCTCCTCTGCCGTGCCGCCCTGCCTGGGAGTCAGCCGACTGTGGACTGAAACCTCCGCAAACTGTAAGCCAAAATAAACCTTTCCTTCTTAGGGCTGTGGGTGTCGGGTATTGTGTCTCAACAACGAGGAAAGTAACTAAGATGGACATCATGAATAATGATGCAATAAACATTCTTGAGCAAAAAAAGATATTAATAATCAGCATATGAAAAGGTTATCAAAAAACATGAAAGCAAAATTTATAGGCGGACAATGCCATACAGCAATGGCAGCAAACCTTTTAGAGACCGAGAGCCAGACCACAACCTAAAACCCACTTATTTATTGCAAAGTATCAGCACTGCAATTAAACCCAAATACTGAGGTTTTAGTTTAGAAAAAACAACTCCACAGTAACATCTTTTGTCCTAAAAGAAAAACACAGTAACACGCGTGCCATCGCTTCTCGGCCTTTTGGCTAAGATCAAGTGTAGTAACACACGTGCCATGCGTTTGCCACCACTGCCATAGAGTTTTGTCAGGCTGTTACTTAATAAAAACATTGTTTTGCCTTATTTTATAATGTGTCTATATTTTTCTACCATCAAAATGTTATATTATACTGTGCTTTCTTTTCTATTGCAAATTAATGTTCACATTTGTGCCAAAACCAAACCAATCAACCTGGTACCGTATTAGGAATCTACCAGGACCAGGACCATGAGGAGCTGAGGAAGCCAAGTTGGAGGTGGTTTCTAGAGAGGTGATCAAGAGGTGCAGAAAGTTCAAGGACAATGAGAACAGAGCAAACACCTGTGTATATCATAGATAGGAAATCGCCAGTGACTTTCAAGATAGCATTTACAGTTGAAAGACAGGAACAAAACTATAAATCCGTAAGACTGCATACTGGAATGCTTACAAGCACTTGACAGGTCACAGCAGTGAGCAGAGTGTCGGAGAATTCTCTAACAACATATGGTTCACACGCACCTCCCAAAGGTACAATCTGTCCCCACACTGTTGTTGCCCATAGAGAAGGTGACACAGGGCAGCCTGGCCTGTATGGAAAAGACTGAAATCCTTATTTATAAGTGAAATCTCCCAATTTTAAAAACACTGTTTGGGGGGTCAATGAAGTACCCTATGGGTTATGTCTGGTATTTGCGCCACCAGTTCCAGTAACTCCTCCAAGAGTTTGGTCTGAAGCATGGGCAACTGGACAGGAATCTTTTGGGATATAAAACTGAGCAGTCTGGTGGGCATTTATGGTTAGGAGGAGCCCAGAGTGCTAACAGATGTCAAAGGGAAGACTGAAGATTCTGGAGAGAGTAGTTCAGGGAAGAGATAGAAGATGCAATATCCTTAGGAAGAAAAGATATCCTTAGGAAGGAAAGACTTTTTTCCCTTTCAGACATGAAAAATGAAGAGAGTGACCAACAGAGAAATGTCATGTTAAGAATGAAAGTTGAAGTCTGGCACAGGAGCACATGCCTGTAAGTCCAGCTACTCAGAAGACTGAGGCAGGAGGATTGCAAGTTGGAGACCAGCCTGGGCAATTTAACAAGACCCTGTTTAAAATAAAAAAATAAAAAGGGCTAGGGATATAGTTTAGTGGTATAGCAACTGTGAGTTCAATCCCCAGTACCACAAAAAAAAAGGAAAGAAAATAAAAAAAGAATGAAGGTTGAATTTCAAGTACAAGTTGAGCTTTCTGAAGCCCTCACTTCCAAGATGACAGAAAAAAAGAGAAACAATAGTCGTGCTGAAAAGACTCAGTCTACATCCAACCTATTCATTTTACCAACTGCACCAGATGTGTGCCCAAGGATAAGGCCATCAAGTTCATCGTTAGAAACAGAGTAGAGGCCACAGCTGTCAAGAACATTCAGAAATGTTTATCTTCTACATCTTTGTTCTTTCCAAGCTGTATGGGAAACTCCATTAGTACGTGAATGTGCTATTTACAGCAAAGGAATCAGGAACTGGTCTTTGCTGACAGGAGTAAGCAAAGGAGTCTGGTCGCAGAGACCAGACACCCCACCTGATTTAGACCTGTGGGTGCTACATCATGACCTTTGCCAAAACCCACGTGAGAACTGAGTCATAAAGACTAAGGAAAAACCATGTTTCAGGGGAAAGAGAATTGAAATTACATGAAGAAGAAGAGAGAGAGGGAAGAGGAAGAGGAGGAAGGCTACAGGCATAGCTCAGTGACAGATTTGTGCAAGGCCTTGAGTCTAAGCCCCAGCATCAAAAGGAAAGGAAAGGAAAGGTTAAAAAAGGACAAGAAAAACCACCGGCTGAGAATAAGGGAAATTCAGACCATAGGATATGGGAGGCTGTGGAGGATTTGGAACAGCCCCCATGGACAGAATTCAGTATATGACAAGTAAAACAAATACAGGCCTAGTTGAAGTTAAAAGTACACATGCATAGCGATTTTCCACTTACTCAGCACTATTTAGGTGGCTTCTGCGTTCTGGACACTAGGCTAAGCCCTAGGGAATTCCAATCAATGTAAAAGATAAATGTTGAAATAAGTAACTGCCATAGGGCTACAGAGGTCATAAAAGGGTTACTAACAGGGAACTATTGAGGAAACAGAGACACTTTCTGGAAGGCTTTCTGATGAGGAGGTATTTAAGTTTATGTTTGTAAGATGTGTTGCAGTCACTGTGAAGATAATGGGAAAAGCCCAAGGAGGCAATAAACACAAAGCACTGGAGGTAACGAGCACAGTACGCTGTGGGAATTTCAGCTAATTCCATATGTCTGAAACAGCGTGCTCTTGACCGAGTGGGAGAAGATGAAACCGGAGAGTTGGTATAAAGAGGAGTGAATGGTCATGAAACTTGGAGTTGCCTTAAGACAGGAAGAGCCATAGAAGAATTTTAAGCATGACTAACATCATCAGTTTGAAGGAAAAAGTACATTGGTTAGAAGCCAGAACATTAAGAAGGAGGCCAATTTTGATGTGCAATTGTGTACTCAGAAACAGCAGCTATATCTTAATTGATCTTAATGAATTGTAGCAGTCTTAATGTCTTTGTGGACCGATTGATCTAGGGTTGGGATGTACAACCCAGTTCAGATCAGTAGGTATAAAGAGGTGTCTACAAGAGCCTTTGGTAATTTGGGAGAAAGACTTTGATTTGGGAGAAAGACTGAAAAGAAAACTTCTATTCCCCTCTTGCTTCCTCTTTTTCTGTGTGAAGATGTAATGTTTGAAGCTGTAGCAATCATTTGATATAATGAGCCAATAAACCTAAGGATGAAAGTCAGCAAATTAAAGACAGCAGAACAGAAGAAAGACTTTGGGTTTTTCATGACACTTTTGGTTTCTAAAACCTCTCTGGGTTGGCCTGTCTTGAACGTATCAACCCAATATTGAATGCTTTTGTAGTTTAAATCATGCTTAGCTGGATTTTTTGTTAATTGACATGTTGTTTCATCTGTGGCCATCACAGTAGAAAGCGTGGGGAAGGAAAGATCCTAACCTGCTGGCAGGAGTCACTCATGCACAGTCCTATTTCCAGCTCAAAAGACAAGCGATATATTCTTGGTTCACCTTCTGTGTACCTCACTGTCTTATTTTTCATTTCTGTGTGTCCTACTTGAATTAGACAAAGTTGCTTTATTTGTCCATGTTCTCTTCTTCCTCAGTTTCCTTTAAAGTCACAAGCTCTTAGTGTTATTATATTAAATTATAGTTAATTATGAGGACAGAGCCTTGTTGTCTTTATCTTAGTGCCCATGGCAAAAGGCAGCTGAATAAAAGTTTTTCAAAAAATGTGTTTTAAGTGGAATTTTGAAGTGGGGGCCTGATTTAAGAGAACATTGGATTCCCAGCCCTCCCCAGGGCTGGATATCAAACCTGGGGCCTCACGAATACTAGACAAGCAGTCTATCACTGAGCTACTCCCACTCTGCTCAAACACTGGACTTTTTAACATGTTTCTTCAGATTTACCTTGCTGGCTCCTAAACTGCTTGCTGAAAGGAGAGCTCAAAGCTGTGTCTCCCGGTGTAAGGACCAGCTCTTCACACCCACACAGTAAGGGCTGCAGCAGAACCAGTTCTCCAGCCAGCCCACCCGGCTGAATAATTGTAGGCCCTTTCACTTTCCAGACTCCAGCACTGTGCCTCAGGCTGTGACTTCCTCAGTGGCTGCCTCGAAGGGTCTTGGATTGCCCAGCAGCGTGAAAGTGAGAAAGAATTATCACTCTGTGGGGTCTACTTTGACCAAAGAGAGCTAGGAGGTACACAGGAGGCTGCACATTAACTCGTCCCTCTTCCTCCTTCATGGACCACTCTGTGCACCATGACTCCATATAGTCTGAACAAGTGACCCACTGCGTGTTCTTGGAAGGCTGTAGGCAGCTTCCCAATGTATGTACATCACCTCGTTTTAGATTTTCCTCCCTCCCTGATTGACTTCCTTTTAACTTACCCTCCCTGCCCTGGAATTTTAATCCCTCCAATAAAACATTGGTAGACCTTGCTCGACCTTTGTTTCTGAGGGTAGGGCAAAGTGATACAGCTACTATTCAGAATCAGTTTTTTTTTTTTAAATTGTGTATTTGTGATGCTATTTCAGTTCAAATTCTCTTTCAAACATAGGCATCGGGAATGCCAAAATAGCATGGAGTTTTTAAAATTTTATTTAAGCAGACCATTATCCATAAGGAGAACTTCCTAATAATCAATCTGAGCCAGGTGTGGTGGTGTGTGCCTGCAGTTCCAGCGACTCAGGAGGCTGAGGTGGAAGGCTGAGCTTAGGAGTTTTTTTTCTTTTTTTGTTTTTCTTTTGTTTTTTCCTCTTTTTTTCAAGCTTAGGAGTTTGAGGCCAGCCTAGGTGACATAATGAGACCCCATCTCAAAATTAGCCCACCCATTTTAGAAACACTCTTAAGGGAAATGAGGTCTCAAGGGTAGCTAGTTCACTCGTAGGCTAAGCAAGCATTTGTCTCTGATTTGAAATGTCGAGTCGTCATTTGAGGTTGATGATGAGTCGTTTAAAGCAGCGGCATTTCTCAGTCCATCAGGCCTGCGCTGACGAGCTTCCCGAGAAAGGGAGAGCTGGCAGAATCATTTAAAGATGTAATTATCCTTTACTTGGTGTTCGGTTATCTTAATGCTGTCTAATATCAATAAAAGTTCTGGCAAATAATGAGTATCTGAGTTATTTTCTCTTCACAGAAATTGAACACTATATTACTTTTGAGCATTCTATTTATCACAGACATCTTTTTGATGCATTTGAGTTTGTTTTATATTGAATACACATGGAAGTTATGTATAATTAATAGAAAAACCCTCCTGCGGGGTAAACGAGGCTCTAGTCTCAGCAGCAGTGTGATTGCCTTATGGATCCCTCTGCCTGGAGGGGTCTGCAATCATTAGCCAAAAATCAATGAAAAACATAATTTATAAACACAAATTTTTTTTTTTTTGTGGTGCCGGGGATCGAACTCAGGCCCTTGTGCTTGCAAGGCAAGCACTCTAATCACTGAGCTAAATCCCCAGCCCCCAAAACATAATTTATAATAAATATATTAACCTACATAATCTCATCTGACATAAGAAACAAAGTCTAAAACTTTCAGCACACTTCTAAATCACACAGAGCAGAAACAAAAACAAGCTGAAAAAGAAAATAAGAATGAATATTGTGTCTGCTCTTGGAAAATGCAGTCGGATTGTACACCTTGAGTGGGACCCAGTAAGAAAAAAGTGGGGCACAATCAATCTGGCAAAGATAATCATTTCAGTTTTAAATTATGCAACCATAATGTCTCGAGAGTAGAAAAACCCTCAGAACTCCCCTGACTGAGGCTGGGAAATGAGAGCACTTGTTAAACACCGTCACCTCTCAGCCACTCCACTACTGAGGCGAGTACAGTGTGCCCAGCATCAAGCATGAAGACCTGTTACGTGCTGAAGGTGGGGGTTAAAAGAACACTTTTGCCAAAAGACTGTTGTCCAGCCTCCTGCAGCTATGCGCCTGATCAAACTAGAAATTACCTGCTTCGACTATGACCTGCATCCTAATGAGCTTGCCCTCTCACCGGCTCCTCTGGAGAAGAAAAGATAATGACAAGAGAGAAGAGTTGGGAGTTGGAGTTGGGACGGTACAAGGGAGAATTTTAAGGAGGCAGTGGTCAACAACCCAGCGTTACCCTAAGAATAAGAAAAAACAGTTGGATTTACCTATAGAGAGTTACTGATTTTTTTTTTTTTTTGAGAGAGTCTCACTGCAATTTGGGTTGGTCTTCAATTCACTGTGTAGCTCAGGCTGGCCTCGAACTCATGGCGATGATCACCTTCTGGCCATCATGGAGTAAAAGGATCTGTAATTAAACTTGAACAACTACAAAAATGGACAAAACATGAAATAACTGTTTTCGAATTCTGGGAAATGGGCAGCGTGGATTCTGGAGTCTATGATTCTTGATGAAGGTGGCCCTGAGACCACTCAGGCTTTCTGCCTGGACGAATGCCTGACCACAGAACAGGGAAGGAAATCGAGATGCTGACTTCTTGGTTTCAGACTTCTAGCCTGGAACGGTGCAGTAATAAATTAGTGTTGTCTTCAACTGCCCAATTTGGGACACATCGTTACAGCAAACCTAGGAAACAGAAGCATTGCAAGAGGAGAAGTTACCTCAGAATGACTCTTATTCAGTTTTGTTGTCATGGGCAGGACTCAGTGTAAACTGCTGAGGAGAAATCTTAATGCTCTTGAGCTCTCTTCTGAGAAACTGGCTCTTGCTGATTTGTTCTGTCGTCGTACTTTTTTTTTTTTTTTTGGTGCCGGGGATCGAACTCAGGGCCTTGTGCTTGCAAGGCAAGCACTCTAATCACTGAGCTAAATCCCCAGCCCCGGTCGTACTTTTTTGCAGTGTGAAATGAACCCTCCTACTCCAGCAACACTTGGTTGGAGCCAAGATCCCCTGGGAATGAGGTAGTAGTAGAAGAACACCAAAAAGAGACGCATCATTCTGACTAATAGGGACACTAGATTGCACAGTAGCAGATCAACTGAACCAGGAGATACAACTACTAAATAACAAAGAATAAACAGTACCCTAATCCACGCTATTTTGTTTCTCCACAAGCCCACAAACATCCTGGTGGGGGAAGCTCTGACACCAGGAGAAGTTTCCCAGCTAAGGAAACAGGGACATCCACGCAGCCCCATGAATCCCAGTAATGAGCCCTGTGGTGGACCTAATGTGGTCAACTTGAGCCAGAACGCCCAGCTGGACTGAGTTGGTGTGATGCTGGGCATACGAGATCCACCTGAGGGTTGTTGCTAATGCAACATAAGGCAGAGTGGGGGAGCTGTAGCTAGTTGGCGGGCTGTTTCCCAGGAGAAGCTCTGCTGCGGATGGTTCTTCTGAAAGGAACTCGGCTGTCCTCGTCGAGGAAGGAGCTCGGGGCCTTGGTGTCATGGAGGATGGCTGCTGTTGCTTGAGAGGAGCTCTGGTTGTCATCTCTGCTGCGAGCATCGTATCCTGGTTCCAGGAAAGATCCTTTCAGCCATCATGTGCAGACACAGACGTACATGGGACAGTGCTGTGGGCTCTCGGCCCGCAATTGGATCTTTAGGGTCTCCAGTGCCTAGATGGACATTCGGCAACTTCTGCATTTGGCTTCTGGGTAAATATTGTAATCTATAAATGTCTTCTATTAAATCTGCTCTCTTACAACCGTTGGCTCTGAAAACCTAACTAAGACAAGCCCCCACTCTCAGGGGTCATCTAGCACGCTTCCTGGTTCAACCTGCCTTGGTCAGCTGGGGCTACTGTAGCAAAATTCCACCGGCTGGGCAGCTTAAACAACAGAAATCTGTTTCTCACAGTTCTGGAGGCTGGCAAGTCCAAGATCAAGATACCAGCTAATTCCTACTGAGGGCTCTTCTTGGCTTGCAAGTGGCCATCTTCTATGTCCTTATTGTAGCCTTTTCTTGGCATGTGGTAGTGGGAAGGGAGAGATTGCTCTCTCTCTTAGAAGACCATTAATCTTATTGGTTTAGGATGCTGCCCTTATGATTTAATCTTAATTCCCTTCTAAAAGCCCTATCTCCAAATACCATATTGAGACCAGAGCTTTAACATATGAGTTTGATATGTTTGAAGGGGTTAATGAGGACACAACTCAGTCCATAGCTAGCTGTAAAGGAAGCTGGGCATGGTAGCACATGCCTATAATCTAGCTACTTGGGAGGCTGAGGTAGAGGGATCACAAATTTGAGGCCAACCTGGGTTACTATCTTAAAATAAAAAGGGCTTGGGCTGTAGCTTAGTGGTGGAGCACTTTCCTCACATGTACAAGGCCCTGAGTTTGCATGACAAACAAAGTAACAAACTCTTAAAGGATCTAACAAACATGGGCTAGGTCGAAGGTCCTCACAAAGGTATAGAATAACCACAGACATATAATGCGTATTTTGAAGAATGAGGAGGAAGCAAACAAAGTCTGTCCTAAACTTTGGCCCCAGTTTCCCCTCCTCTGTGCTCAGGTGGTGTCATGTGAAACCCCCAGTCCTGTGGCGTCTCTTTTCCAAACTGCCGGGGAGCTTAGTGTATGGGATCAGCCCAGCTCTGCTAGAAGACAAAATATACCTGCAAGTGTGGGCACAGGGCCTAATCTGTCTTCTCCCCTTAACATCTCATTAGAGTCTTCTCACTAAACAGCTGGCTTGGTCATAATGCAGGGGTCATACTGAAAGATAGTCTCGGAGAATTTCTGTCACCTCACAAAGACTCAGAGTGCTTCCAGTTACATAAACAAGGAGGTATCTATTCACATTTGCAATATGCCAGGTGCTATGCAAAGAGATTTTTAATGCACTACTTCCCTTCACCCTTACAACAACCTTAGGAGGCAGGTTGCTAAATCTTCATTTAACGGGCCAGAAAACTGAGGTAAATGGAGATTTAAATAACTCACCCAAATCATACAGCTAGTAAGTGCTAATTATGGAACTTGCCCCACGTAGCATGGCTTCAAAATCCATCCTCTTAACTAGCACACCTGTCTGTCGAATTAATAAGCCATACACCAGCTATGAGAAACGGTTAGTACAGTGACTGGTGCAGGAGGTGAGCAAGGAGTGTAGCAAACAACTGCAACATGTAAGCAAGCCAGGTATGGCAGCACATACCTGTAATCCCAGCACTCAGGAGGCTGAGGCAGGAGGATCACCACGAATTCCAGGCCAGCCTGGGCCAGATAATGAGTTCAAGCCCAGCCTGAACTACATACAATGATCCTGTCTCAAAAAAAAAAAAAAAAAGAAAAAGGATAAAGAAAAAAATATAAGCAAATGGCTACCATACAGAATGTGAAAAGTACTATAATAAAGAATATGTGCAAAGAGATAGGGAATCAGAAAGATGTTACAGAAAATGTATTCTTTCGGATGAACCACCTCTCGACCTACTAGTTTCTACAGACTTTGGTGGCCATATGGTGACTCACAGTCCCTGAAATAAACATGATTTGCCCTGGAATAAGCCTATATCCGTGCATGGCACCACTTGTTAAATTCATCTGTCTCTGGACAGCGGGCAGGCGATTTGGAATACGTGGAAGGAGAAGCAAAGGCTTTCCTGTCGTGCTCTGCCTGTCCTAAGCAAAGATGTGGTTGCCCTGAAATTTTGTCCCCAGGGTGGGAAGGGAAGAAGGCTGTACTCCTTCCATCACTCTTGGTAACCAAGCGCCCCTGTGTGCTCCAACAAGAGGTTCTTATTCGGATGAACAGGTGTGTAGAGAGGCAAACGGCCAGGACTTATGGGCTCAAGAATGTGTAAGATTTATTGGAGCTGCCGGTTAGAACACTGCTGTTTTCGTGAACTCGACCGAAATGCTCTCACTCCAAGCTTTCACCAATAAAATAAATAGCCTCAGGTGTCCATCGACCTAAGAGGACCTGCTTGTAGTTGATATAACTGCCAAACCACTCGCTGGGAACTTGACAGATGAGTCCTTTAGCTTTCAATCCAGGGTGAGAATATACACCAAAAAGGAGAGTAATGCTCTTTTAAAGAGAGACACAAATTCCTATTTTCTTGACTTTTCATGAATTCAACAAATATTTATTGAGTGCCTGTTATGTGCAGGCACTGTTCTTGGAGATATCAATCAGCAAAACAAAAATCCGTGTCCTCACGAGCATTCTGCTCAAGTACAGAGAGGACGGGTCATTAGCAAAAAGTAATGCAGTGCACAAGGAGACGATAAGTGTTCTAGAAAAGCAGGGAACAGAAGAATAAAGAGAATTTGGAGGGGGCTGGCTGCAATTTTATACAGAATTATCAACATAGGACTCACCGGGAAGATGATGTTTGAGCAAAAACATAAAGATGTTGAAAGGATTAGACCGGTAAATATCTGGGGAAAGATATAGCAGACAAAGGAAACATGCAGGCAAGGGGATGTTGGGATGTTTGAAGAAGGTGACTTGGACAGAGACAGGCAGGGTTAAGAGGGACCCAATCTCGTGGGCTTGTAGGCTATGATAGGGACTCGTACATTGTAAGACTTTCACTCTAAATGAAGTAGGATACTCTCAGGAGTTTTGTTTTAGGACAAGATCTGAGTCTCTAAATTGCCCAAACTGGCTTGAACATAGGATCTTCCTGCCTCAGCCTCCCAGAGTGCCAGGATACAGGCTCGTGCCACCACACCTAGCTTACTATTAGAACTCTGAACAGAAGAGTGAGTGCTGTGTTGCTAATGGACCTTATGAGAGCAAATATGGAAACCCAGAAAGAGTACAATTGCTGCACGTGGGGCAGGTTGTTGGATATGTAAGTCTCGAGGCCAGGGAAAACGTCCAGATTAAAAATATAAACACAGGAGGAGCTATTGGCATACAGATAGCGTTTAAAAACAAAGGCTGGATGGCAACACCAAGGAAGTGGTGTGAGTAGAGAAGAGGACCAAGAACTGTGCCTTCATGCAATCCAGCAGCAAGGGGTTAGGAAAAGCAGGGAGCTGCGCAGCAGACCAAGAGGCAGTAATCGGAGCAGTGGGAGGAAACCTAGATATTAAATTCTAGAAACCAAGTGAAAAAGTGTACCAAAGGGAAGATAAATGCTGACCGTGTCAAATATCACTGAGAAGTCAAGTAAGGTGAAGATTAAGAATTGACAATTGGCCAGGCGTGTTCATGCACGCCTGTAATCCCAGCACTTGGGAGCCAGAGGCAGGAGGCTCGCCGCAATTTCAAGGCCAGCCTGGGCTACATAGTGAGGTCAAGGCCAGCC
Source organism: Hystrix cristata (assembly GCA_004026905.1). Classification (NCBI taxonomy): domain Eukaryota; kingdom Metazoa; phylum Chordata; class Mammalia; order Rodentia; family Hystricidae; genus Hystrix; species Hystrix cristata. Next base: position 52,786 of record PVJO010009008.1, on the reverse strand, counting down.
TGAACTACACAGAACACAGTGAGACCCTGTCTCAAAAAAAAAACAAAAAACAGAATTGACAGTTGGTTTTAGTAACATGGAGATCATCGGTGATTTTGCTAACAAAAGTGTTGTTGGAATGATGGAGAAAAATCTAGATTAGAATAGATTTATAAGATAATGAGTACAATTATTATATGTAAATTATACTCCCTCAAAGTTTATTCAAAAGTCCAAAAGTAGAAGTCAGGCATGGTGGTGCACACACCTGTAATCTCTCTCAGTGCTCAGGAGGCTGAGGCAGGAGGATCCCTGCAAGTTTCAAGACAAGCCTGAACCACATAACGAGACCCTGTCTCAAAAAGCACCCCCCAAAAAAGCCCCAAAGGTGGGACGAGAGCGCTAAAATAGAAAAAGCAGAACCTGGACACGAAATAAATGTTATCCATCAACGGTAGAATGGATAAAAAAAATTATGGCATATTCATTTGCTGGAACTCTGGAAACTAAACAGATATCGGTAAACTACAGTCTGAGTCAAATTGGGCACAGAGCCTGTTTTTTTTTTTTTTTTTTTTTTTTTTTTTGTGGTGCCGGGGATCGAACTCAGGCCCTTGTGCTTACAAGGCAAGCACTCTAATCACTGAGCTAAATCCCCAGCCCCCATAGAGCCTGTTTAAATAAAGTTTTACTGAGACACAGCCTTGGTCATTTGCTTAATGATTATCTATGGGTGCTTTTGTGAACCATGGCAGCAGACTTGAGTGGTTGTGACAGACTTTATGGCCCACAAAGCCTGAAGTATTTACTATCCGATCTTTACAAAGTTTGCTAATCCCTGGACTCGAGCAGTGAGCGTGAGTGAACTGTTGCTATGTAAAAGGAAACAGATCAATTTCCGAACTCTAATGTTGAGAGAATGAAGCTAGGTGTAACAGCGTTCATGCTGTACATCTCCATTTGAATAAAGTTCAAATCCAAAAATGAATTTATAGCGCTAGAGATTAAAACTGCTGTCCGCTCGGGGTTAATGACTGAGCAAGGTTGGGAGGTGAGCTGCTGGATGCGGATAAGATTCAGTTTCTTGACCCTGGTGCTAGTCAGCAGGAGTGTTCATTTCGTGACAATTAGCTGAGTACTTAGAATTTTGTGTACATTTCTAAATGTTCAAATGTTTACTAAAAACTAAAACCAGAAACTGGAGACAAGCATTTATAGAAGAGTTTAATGAAGTTTTGTCACAGGGGGGAAGAAAAATTCACAGGGGAAGTAATTTTAAACAAAGTTTTGTTTTGTTTTTTTGTGTGTCTTTTGTGACAAGGTTCCACTGCATATTTAGGCTGGTTTTGAAATCACGGTGATCCTGCCTCAGCCTTGCAGGTGCTGGGATTACAGGCGTGAGCCACCATGCCCAGCTCAAGAAGAGTTTTTTTAAACAGGCAAAATTAATAGGATGTTTCTGTACTGATAGAAAGAGAAAATCAAAGATTTAGGAGAGAAAGAGAAGACTGCTGGAGTGATGCCCTTGAGTAGGCAGAGGAGATGCATGCTCGTGCACAGGCAGAGGGACTGGCTTTGGCAGGGGCACAGGGAACCCATCCATCACAGCGGCACATTTTAGGTACCCGAAGCCTGGGGCCTCCTCTACATAGTGAAGAATAATTCTTGATTACCAAGAAATTCCTTGATAATCTTCCCAAAGCAATTCCCTGTTGGCCTGATCTTATTAGGGATTTTGCAAAGATGTCATTCAATACTCAATATTCATCTTTGGATGAATGCAAGATATTTTGTGTCCTTCCAACAAGATGGCACAGAGCAGCTCACAGTAGCTAAAGTGATAGTTTAAAGTCTTGTGACCATGGCAGGACTGTAACCAAAGTCTCTGTATTCCTCAGATGTGACTGATAAATCAAGTAGTTTAAATAACAGAAATTTAAACCAGGCATGGCGGCACAGGCCTGTAATCCCAGCACTCTGGGAAACTGAGGCAGCAGAATCACAAGTTCAAGCCCAGCCTAGACAATTTAGGGACATAGCAAGACCCTGTCTCAGAGCGAAGAATAAAAAGGGACTAGGGATGTAACTTGGTGTGAAGGGATCTGTTCTGGGACCTGGAGAGCCGAGAGCAAGGTGCTAGTGGGGTGGTTCCTTGTGAGGGTTGTGAGAATTTGTTGTATGCCTGTTTCCTCGTGTCTAGTGATTTGCTGGCAATCTTCGGTGTTCCTTAATTTGTAGACACAGCACCCTATTTCTATCTCCACATTCACATGGCATTCTCCATTTGTGTCCAAAATTCTCCTTTTTATAAAGACACCAGTTATATTGAATTAAGGGTTCCCTACAACAATATGGCCTCATCTGAACTAATCACATCAACAACAACACTGTTTCCAAACAGGGTCACATTCTGAGGTCCTGGGGGTTCGGGCTTCAATGTGTGGATTTTGGAGGGTACAAAGTTCACTCCATAAACATCTCCTAGTGCAGTAATTACTGTCAGCCCTGCTAGTAATAGATCGCGCATCCACAGATGAGGTGGGATTTGAGGGTCAACAGGATGGAAAAGATCTTCCTTTTCCAATGCTGGATGTCCTCTCATTTGAAGCTGTTGTTTTTGGTATGACTCTTTGGACTTCTTGGAAGAGTAGGTGGCAAGACTGGAAAGGTAAAGACTAAAGGGATTTTCAGAGTGGAACGTTTCTCTAAGGCAGCCTGGTAGCAGTTTGGCCCAGGACCACAAGTATCAAATACACGTTTGTCCTTTATAGCATAAAAGTAGCTTTCCCAGGATTTCTGATTCTGCAGACCTGGAGCCCAGGAATCTGCATTTTTGCATGCTTTCAGGTGATCTGGATTCACTCTGACAAAGACTTCTCGAAGACGCTCATGGCTCATGGTGTGGGAAAACTGAAGCAATAAGGCCCTGGGCTGGAGCGAGACTGGGCCTCGCCATCAAGAGAGAGCAGACAGAGTAGAACCCAGAAGGTCAGAGCTTCAAGATCACCTCCTCAGTTTCTAGACAAAATAGAGTCCAGAAATGGTAAAGCCAGGACATTGTGAGCACTTATGAGTGGAAAGAGAGGCAAAAAACAGGATTTAAATATAATAAGAAGATTACACTGGATCAAATGAAAAGAGAGAAGAGAAATGGAGATGCTGTCCCTTAAGCCCGTGTCTAGACTAGATAATGTCTCCTTTTTCCCTATCAGGTCACAAACATTGTCGTGCTTCAAAAGTAAGCTACTTCCATACTTCTGAGGCAAGCCCACATCCCTGGAGCAGGCATTTGCTCACAGGACAAAGAACAGGTAATTTCTGAGTGGTTATTTGTTGAGACTCACTTTTGCTCATGGCCTTGCACTATCCTTAGCATTCTGAGATAACAAAGAAACAGTTTGCATGTGTGATTAAACTAATTGATGATCGTCAATTAACTATGATTCTTCTGCCATTAGATTTTATGACAATGTTCATATAATAACTTATATCTACATATTTCTTTATTGTGCTATCAGCTTCTTGGCCCCATTTAGTGTTCACGATAATCCTGTAATAGGTGTTACCCTCACTGGATAGATATTTTAAAGATGAAGATATGATCATGCCCTTTCCCTGCTAATGAACCTTGGTGATTCCAGACTGTCCACCCAATGGCTTATTAATCCTTCCTTGGGAAACATGTATTAAATTAATAATCTAAAAGGAAAAAAGGTAGTTTGTATAAGGATTTACATAGCAGCTTTATTCATAATACAAAAATTTAGAAGCAAACCAAATCCCAACAATTCAGGGCAGCACTATCTTGCTCTATAAATACACCAGAATATTCTGTACCTACTTTTTTTTGGGGGGGTGGCTCACGGGGCATCGAACTCAGGGCCTTGCACTTGCTAGGCAAGAGCTCTACCACTGAGCTAAATCCCCAACCGCTGTACCTACTTTTAATGATAAGAATCTAGGCTTAGGGATGCATGTGTGTCTAAACGACATGGAACAAATGTAATAAACAGGCTGATGAACAACTTGATTTCAATTCTGTCCAAAATGTACGTGTACACAGTAATGAAGGCAATATTAAAAAGTGGCAAAGTATTCAATACGATATGTAAACAGAATCTTCTAGTTAAGTGTGACTTAAGAATTTAAGTGAGGGCAATAATGCCTTTGGATCTTCTGGGGACACTTACACAGGGTTTTATACCAAGAAGAGAAAACTGGACACGGACTTAAAAGCATAAAATCTCAGTACAGCAGGGTGGGCTAAGGACATGGTGATGGTTTTATGTTGGGATGTCAGTGTTTAGGCCAATTCAAGTCCGAGCAGGGGTGGGGCCTACAGCCCACTGTGGTTTGACTTGTATGTGCTCACCCACACACTTGGCCTGTGTTCCTCCAGTTACTGCTGCCATCACAGTTCAAGGCCAGCAAGAAGTCACAGAGCAGGAAGAAAACCACCCTATTCACCGAGAGAAAAACTAGTCAGACTTGATCAAGCAGAACATTAGTGTGTGATGTCAAACTGACCTTATGTATGGTTTCAAAGAGACTCCAAGAACAGTGCATCCAGTTCTCTGCTCTTTACTGGTAATTTTTGTGGTTGAAAGCATAAAAACATGGTGCCAAAGGCTCATTATTAATACAGTACATAGGAATGGCCAAAGTACCCGAACTTTAGTATCTATTCCAATGTGTTCATTAAGTCTCTCCCACCTCCCTTTCAAGATTCATACCCTGTAACACACAGCTAAATCGAAGACCATGTATTTGCCTTCTGTTCCCTTCAGTGAACACCATCATTATGAGCGCAGTTCTCTGTGGGCTTATTGTTTCAGCACGCAGAGATGGGGGGCAGTGTCTGGTGGTCCACAGTTTGTGGGTTTTCTGCCTTTGTAAGTCTGTAGCTTCTGGGTTGATCAAGCCCTGAGAAAAACTGGCTTATAAATTCCAAATCATGAAAGTAATCAGAAAACCAATGTCATCATTTGCAATGAGGAAAGGTAGCAGCCAGTGGGACGATATTTATATTGACCTATGTGTGAGTTCTTTTCCCACCAAGAAACCAAACACAAAGTAGGTTGTTGCCATGTGAGCATAAGTTACCGGTATAGGGAAGATGTCTAGGTATTTATTTACAAATTGATCTGCCTAAAATTCCTAGATCCCCTTTCAGTGTCTACTCTAGATGCAGGGAAGGAGTGGCACACCTGTAATCCCACCACTCAGGAGGCTGAAGCAGGGGGATCACTGCAAGTTTGAGGCCAACTTGAACTATATAGTGAAACTCTGTCTCAAAAAACAAAACAAAACAATGTCTACTCCCCTAAAGGCTGGCTCATACTTTACCCACTCTGTGGACCTTCTCTTATGCCTGAGCTCTTGAGAAAAACTAATCACTCTCCCTGCCAGGCTACCATAACTTCTATACTTGTATTATAGCACCTATCACCTTGTATACCAGCAGATGTTTATAGACCTGTCTTCCCCAGTTTCAGTAATTGAGGCAGGCAGGGACTCTCTTAGCTTCTTTTGTTTTCCCAATGCCTAGCATTGCTCAATACTGTTTAGGCACTCAGGATACAACTGCTGAATGAATGAAGTTATTTATCCATCTACCTTAATGTCCTTTTCAAAAGGACATTTGGTTTTTTTTAAATGGACACAGGTACATATTAAATTTAATTGAGAGAGCAAGAAAGAATGAATCTTGTCCCCTAACCAAACATCATTTTATGGGGAACCCATAAAAGCCAGTTGTAGGCCACACCAATCCTTTACTGTTTTCACCTGCTTGTCTGCACCATTTGTATTATGCCCTGGCCTCACTTGAAGCCCTGATACATGCATGCCTTAGATGGAGTCCTTGTTTTACTGAACATCTTGACCTCCTTCTGAAGCACACTGATTTGAATTCTCCTAACTCACCTTTACCCATCTTCTTTGCGCACCTCTACTAATCCACCAGGTATTTTAGATCCCCACTTCTCAAAGAACTGGCAGCAATGACTTCACACAGAGTTTGTTAGAAATGTAGACCCTCAGGTCCCAGGATCGCTGAGTCCAAATCCGCATTCTAATTCAACACCTAAGTGATCTGTATGCACATTAACACTGGAGAAGCCCTGCTTGGAATCTCTAAGAATGACCGCCTCTCCTAGCTCATGGTTTTCTTCTCTCCCTTATTTCCTGTTACTCTTTAGACACCATGGTCCATTGTATTACTTATCTAATATGTATAAAATCACTCCAATTTAGTGGGTTACAGCAACAGTTATTATGTCCCAGTTTCTGTGAGTCAGGAATCTGGGAAAGTCTGATCTGGAAGCTTTGGCTCACAAGCCTACAAAGAGGGTGTTACCTGGGGCTGAGGGACCGTGGCTCAGCTGGGGAGGGCCTACTCCCAAGCTCACCCACGTCATTACGAGCCCAGCGCCCCTGGGTTGTTGGAGGGCCTCCCTCAGGTCCTTGCCTGGTAAGTTAGAGCAAGCAAGTGAAAAAGCAAAAGAAGGCAAGCAATATGGAAGCCAGAGTCTTGTAACCTCATCTCAGAAGTGACAGCCCATTACTTGTGCTGTGTTGATGGAAGTAAGTCACTAGGTCCAGCCTACCCTCAAGAGGAGGGAGTCACATGGCTGGGACAACCAGGAGGGGGACCACTGGGATTATTTTAGGAGCTACCGACCCCTTCCATGCTTGTTCAAAACATGGCTTACTATTTTTTACTTTGGTTACACCTGCGAGGTCGTATCTGGGACCTCAGAATCACCTGGAATTGCATGTTCTCCAGACTTTCATCCTCTGCTTGTTGTATTGACCACAACTTGTTATTCTGTCCACTTGTGCCACCTCATCACTCCTACTGAAACGTGCTGCACAGTGAGTGTGACCACTGCGCTCACTCCTCCCTGCCTGTCTGGGTGGTCTGTCAGTGTCCTACTGCTCTTACTCCAAGCTCAGCGCGGAGGGCTCCTATGGCCGGCTAGTTATTGTGCTCTCACAGACACCCACGCCCGTCTACTGGATTTGAGGGGTCGTTACCTCCCCTTCCTCCTCTCTAGGGAAAATCTAGCATTCTCTGGCTTTTTGTCCACTTCCAGGTGTGATCATGCGCCTGAAGGAAATTACACAGTCATACCAAGTAGATTCGCTATAAATGTATGCCAGGAGTATTTCACTTTCGAATGTTCCCTGCTCGTCGAGTAGCTATTTATCATCTCCCTCTCCCCTCTTTTCGCCACTTTTAAATAAATTGTCTTCTGAATAAATTGTCTTCTCTTAGTTTAAAAAAAAAAATGTATGCTAACTTCACCTGGGTACCACCTCTCTTCAGGAAAACGTCCACGCATAATTCACCCAGCAGCATTTCGGTTGTTTCTGCTTTAGAGTGGGCTCCTCTCGTCACTCATTATTTTGTTCTTCTTACCTCAGAGGAATGGGTGCTGATTATCCTTGCTGGGTCTTAGATCCCACCTACCCCACTTTTTCTTTACTCCATTAGTTCCTGTCTCTCCCTTTGCCTTCCTCTCTTCGGTTTACGAACAACCAACCCATAGTAAAAACAACCTTACAACCTGGGCTCAGTTACTCAGTTACTCACTCAACCTACAATGCTATCATTTGCTTTCTTTCCACCACTAAAATTTCGGGAGTTTTTTCTTTTCTTTTCTTTTCTTTCTTTTTTTTTTGTCATGGTCTCACTGTATAGTCAAGGCTGTTCTTGAACTCACTATGTAATCCAGGCTGGCCTCAAACTCACGATGGTCCTCCTGCCTCAGCCTCCCTAGTGCTGGGATTACAGGCATGCGCCACCAAGCTCAGTTTGTTTGTTTTGTTTGTGTGTGTGTATATTATTGGGGATCAAAACCAAGGCCTTGTGCATGTTAGGCAAGCGTTCTGCCACTGAGCTACATTCCAAGTTCTTTAAACATATTATCGGTTTTTTTCTGCTCCAGTCACTTTATTCAGGGCCCAAGGCCTCAGCGCTTGGGCAGGAGGTGCTGGTGCAGGTTGTTGGTGCGGCTGCGCTTCTTGCGGTAGCTACGGCAGGGCACGGAGCACAGGCGGGCTGGCACTTGGGGCAGATCATCTTGTTGCGGTTGCACTTTTGGGCGAACTGGCGCAGGGACAGCTCCAGGGTCCCACCTCGCAGGTGAAGCACCAGGTGCAGGCCAGGTTCTTTTTGTACCTTGCAGTCCAGAGAACCTGGCTGTCCTCCAGCTGTTTGCCAGCAAATATCCAATGCTGCTGGTCGGGTACAGGAAGCCCTCCTTGTTTGGATTTGGCTTTGACCTTCTCGACGGGACGTCACTGGGCTCGACCTCAAGGGTGATGGTCTTGCCTGTCAGGGTCTTCACAAAGATTTTCATCTCTGAGTCTGCCTCTTGGCCGCCTCGTTCAATTTTCAAATATACAGAAAAGTAAAATGCCATAACAGATCACAATATACGTGCATCTATTTAACAGATATATTTGCTGCACGTTTCTTTGCCCGAAATCATTTAAATGAAATTATAGACAGCATGACTCTTACCCATAAATCTTTAGAATGCACCTCTTAAAAACAGTATCACTATGACTAATGGCGATATCACTATGACTAATGGCTATTATAATGGCGATAACAATGCAATGGGAATGCCAAAGCCGGGAGTAGGAATATGCAGGCAGAGGTGTATTCAACAAGAGCAAAGGGGAAGTGTTGAAAGGCAAAAACGAGGAGGATTGTATCAGATATTTTGAAGCAATACTTTTGGCCGTAATAATTAATAACAAAAAATGACATCAGGCAGAGGTTAAATGGACAGTTATGGGGCAGATGTCTTTGTTAAAAGTAATTTTTATGTAAGGTTGTGGTGACCCTTGTAAAGGCTGTAGTCTGGCAGAATCTTTTGCTGGGATCCAGCTCAGGGCCTTGAGCTTGCTAAGCAAGCACTCTACCCCTGAGCTAAATCCCCAACTCCTGACAGAATCTTTTGTGAAATTCGACAAGCCACTCAGGTGTAAAACTTTTCTTCATAATCTCCCAGCTCTATATACCTTTTTGTTCTTCAGGTTAACGAACAACTTCATTTTGATTTTGTCATTTCCACGCCTCTTTCGCACCTTAGTATCGTATGTGCAAATTTTCCCAGTGATCTCAATAAAAGTCTTTCATAGTAGCTTTCTTCAAGTCAGGATTCAGTTTAACAACCAAAGTTACATAGGGTGTTGTACTATTTAGTTCTCTTTTCATTTCAACAGTGCTTCCTTTTTTTTTTTTTTTTTTTTTTTTTTTTTTTTTTTTTTTTTTTTTTTTTTTTTTTTTTTTTTTTTTTTTTTTTTTTGGTGCTGGGGATTGAACTCGGGTCCTTGTGCTTGCAAAGCAAGCACTTTAACCACTGAGCTAAATCCCCAGCCCTAGTGCTTCCTTTTTTTCTTTTTTTATGTCACTGAATAATTGAAGAGACTGAGCCCGTTTTCCCAATCTAACTTCCTGCCTTCTAGATGCATATGATTGGGTTTCTCTTTCCTGGTGTCATCGACCATGTTCGTCTATGCCCTGTATTTCCTGTAAACTGGAGGGAGATTTATAAAGGCTCATTTTAATTCAGGTGAGACATTTTAGTCAGGATATTCATAGCTGGTGCTATGTACTTTATATTGCATCACACCTTGGGCACATCATTTCTCACTGTCCCATTTTTAATCATACTAACATTGATGATTGGGTCAAGGAGGCAACAGTTAGATATCCCCTCCATTAAGTTACCTTTTTCCCCTTTGTAACCACTGTATAATCCACAGAGCATACTCTGGCGCCATGTAATACCATCATTGGTGACTTGCTTATCATTAAAATCGGGAACTTCTGCTCGTCCTTCTTAAGCTTTCTGAACCATTTTATATTATATTATTACATCCTTTTTGAGAATTTTTTTGTTTTTTTGAGACAGAGTCTCACTATGTAGTTCAGGCTGGCCTGGAATTCATGGTGATCCTCCTGCCTCAGCCTTCCAAGTGCTGGGATTACAGGCATGTGCCACTGTGCTGGCGAGAAAATTTCTTTTCCCCTGTCTTTCATAAAGATTCCTACTTCAAATGTATCTGCTTCACCTACTTATTTATATCCCTGCTGAATATTTTTTCTTCAACCGACCTAAGGAAGGTCAAAGTTCTATTCTTGTTCTTCCAATTAGTCTCTGCACCGCCCACTTCAGTCATCTTATCCACTTCCATAGCTCAAGCAGATCACATAGAAATGTGTATCTCAGTTTGGTTGATATTTCCATCTGGGGATCCATCAGGGAGAACTTGAAGTCAACCAGCATGCAAGTAAAGCCATCTTCTCCAAAAGCTACTGTTCTTTATTCTAACGGCAACAATGTGTTGTTCCTCATCATTCAAACTCAAAACTTCAGCATCTACTTTGTTGTCTTAATCTCTATATTTGATCATTTCCAAATCTTTTATTTTCCATTTAATTTTATTGAGCTAATTTTTATTTTTATGGAATAATAAATGTATATGCTATAAAAAGTCAAATAAGTGTTCTCCAAGGCTCATCTAAAAAAAAAAAATACAATGAAAGTTAGGCGTGGTGGTGCACAACTAATCCCAGCACTCAGAAGGCTGAGGCAGAAGGATCACCATGAGTTCATGCCAGCCTGGGCTACATAGTGAGTTCAAGACCAGCCTGAACTGCATAGAGAGACCCTGTTAAAAAATAAAAACAAAATAAAATAATTTTAATAACAATGAAAAATAGCAGTCCCCTAACTCGATTTTTTTCACTAGGTACTACTCTGCAACTCTTTTTCATTTTCAATTCTTTCGGTGGATTCTTCTATTTACTTTCACATTTCTTTTTTTTAAGCCTCAACTATCCTCCCCAACCCACAATGAGGTCTTACTAAGTGGCCCAGTATGGTCTCATCCTCATGAGTTCAATCGAGCCTTCCACCCCACCTCTCAAGTACCTGAAACTACAGGTGTGCACCACCATGCCCAGTTTTTTATTTTTACTTACTGTCTACCAGCTGATAAGTATAATTTAGCTCTTTTCAATCATCTTTCCACAAGTACATACACTTCCTCTATTCTACTTTTGCTAGCTGTATACCAAATACCTGTGCTCTCCCTTCTAGAATATAGAGTGATACTGAGCATGGCGGTGCATGCTTGTAATTCCAGCACTTGGGAGGCCAAGGCAGGAGGATCGCCCCAAGTTTGAGACTAGCCTGGGCTACCTAGTGAGTTTAAGGGCAGCCTGGACTATACAGTGAGACCGTCGCAGAAAAAAAGAATATAGAGTGGTGCTGGAAAGTAATACTCACTTGGGAAATATGAGTTCAATCCCCGACACCAAAAAAAAAGAAAAAAAGTACTTTCCAACAGAACTTTGCGCAATGATGAAAATGTTACACGGTGTCTAATATGACAGCCACTGGTGGTTACTGATCACCACACTGAAGAAAATGAAATTTAAGTTTTTTTAAATTTTTTTCTCAAAAAACAAGACAGTCAGATTTATTTAGTTTAATGTTTCCTCTGATCTAAAGAGAAAGATATTGAGAAAAAAAACCTAAGACATAGGCCAGAAGTGGTGGTGCATGCCTGTGATCCCAGCACTTGGAAGGCTGAGGCAGGAGGATCACTGTGAGTTCAAGGACAGCCTGAGCTACCTAGTGAGTTCAAGGCCAGCCTGAACTACATAGCAAGACCCTGTCTCCAAAAACCAAAAAGAAAGTAAGAAAAAGACAACCTAAGACATGCACACAAAGGCCCACCCCATGAACTCAGATAACCTAAATTAAAAAAAACAGGGACAGTCCTGCTCAACAGAGAAAGTTATCTTTGCTTCTGGAAGGTGTTTCCATGTCCCATTCCACATCTTCTTCCTTTTGTAGCCACTTGGACCTTCAGAACAGCAGCTTTTCCCTGGCCAGCCCCTGAACCTTGGTTCATATTTCTCATGCTCTTTAACATGGGTGCATTTTTCTGCATGTCAGGCAAAATCAGAAAGCAGATCTTGCTGCCACAGATGTGCACCTGCTCCGCTGTGCTGCTCAGCCATCTCTGTGTGTGACTGTGAGGTTGGACATCTGGCAGTTCGTGCTGTCCTTTGCTTCAGTGAGCTTCCCCTCAGATACTTCACCGGTGTTTGTCTTGCATGTCACAACATGGCCCTCAGCCTCACAGACTGAGGACTTTTATCGGCATACTGATAGACACAGTGACAGGAAGAGAGTTCCGCTGCAGTCTCCTCCTCCTTGTCTCTGGCTCAGGCAACAGATAGAGGAGATACATGGGTGAAGGTGTCAGGAAGGCGAACGGTGGGCCCTGTGCCTTTTAAATTTTAATACAATTTAAAAGCTACATAGAGATAATGGATACCATAGTGGATAGTGCAGGTCTAGAAGTACTCTATGACCATGTTAGTGAGCTGCTAAGAGGGCTAAAGAAATTTAGAAGCTAGGTTACTGGAAGGTCTATATAAGTAAGTCAATATTGAAATCACTGAGAATTATGACTAGTGTAGTATTGAAGAAACCATGAGCCATCAGCTACTATCTTCAAGGAAAGATGAGTATCTCAGGATGGGAAGATGAGTCTAACCAGGAGTAGAAGTGAGTGGTATAATCCAATGATATGTTAATCATCACAGGTTTTTAGGGGGGAAAAGAGGACAAAATGTTTAGAACTGTCAATACAAGGAGGATGCCTACCCCTGTCTAGGTCTACTATTGTATTATGTGAAAATATCTTCTTTCATTGCCAAAACAAGTTCGTTGAGTTGTCTTATCACTTATTTATGGAGTCATTTGTCAAATAAAAGCTTTGCTGTTTAAATGCAAAAAAAAATTTATTCATCTTGTCTATTGTGACTCTCATTTTTATGTCTTAAGAAATCTTACCAGGCATAGTGGTACACACCTTAATCCCATCACTAGGGAGGCTAAGACAGGAGGATCACCACGAGTTCGAGGCTCAGGTATCTATGTAGTGAGTTCAAGGCCAGCCTGAACTACATAACAAGACCTTGTCTCAAAAAACCAAACCAAACAAAAAATCGTTTCTGACTTCATGTTCATAAACATATTTTTTTAACCTTCTGTTTTTTAATTTTTTGTAGTGTTGGGGACCAAACCCAGGGCCTCAAGCGAACCAGGCATGTGCTCTATCAATGAGCTATATCTCCAGCCCTATAAATATATTCTCTTAAATTTTTGCTTAAAAGTGCAGTAGGTTTGATTTTCACATGTAAGTTTTAACTCTCAAGTTTAATTTAATGTATGATATGAGGTAGAGAACAAATTTTGTCTTTTCTCTGTAAGTAACCTGTTTTCCTAGCACCACTTACTGAAGGTCGCCGTCTCTCAGTGTTACTGTCATGTTAGTTTCCCCGTGTGCTTTGTTCTGTACTAAGTTTGCTACTTCATTCCCCTGATGTATTGGCTATTCTCAGACTCGTGACACATTGTCTTCATCACTAGTGCTTATAACATCTTTCCATTTTTCCCATTTGAAAGAATAAGCTGAGTGTAAAATTTTGGGTTGGTGATGGTATTACTTCAATTTTTTTGAAGATACTGCTCCACTATCTTAATTAAATTTATTGTTTCTGATGAGAGGTGAATTGTCAGTCTAAATTACATTAAAATTTTAATCAGTTTACCCTTTGTAGCTTTGAAAATCATTCTTCTATCCCAGATAATTTTTGTTTTATTTTAATGTACATAGTTGTGAATTTCTACTGATTTATCCTGCTTGGTGTTGTGTGTATTTCAATTCTATGATTATGTGGTTATTCTTTCTTCAAATATTGTTTCTTTTCCACCATTCCCTTCATTCTTGTCTTCTGGAATTTTATTGCATATAGGTTGAAGCCTCTTAATCTGTCTTCCACGTGTTCCAACTAACAGCACTAACATCAGATATAGATAGATGTTCATGTATATATAGTCAGAAATATACATAAATATAATACAATTTATATATATTATATGTAGAGAGAGAGACAGAGTGAGGCAGAGAGATGCACAGTCTCTTTCCCCCTTCTGTGCTGTAGGCTAGACCAGTGATGGCAAACCTTTTAGAGCTTTCTGTGATGACAAACGCCTGCTAGGCCCGTGTGCCAGAGGTTCACCATCCCTGGCCTAGGTGAGTATTTCTGCTCTATCTCCCAATTTAATAAAGTATTCTTCAACTGTACCTAGTCTAGAGTTTATCTTATTACATTTTTAATGGCTATAAAAATGATTAATTCTATTTGTTTATAACTGCTGCTACTATCATCTCTTCTTCCTCCTCCCCTTCCTCCTCCTCCTCCTTTGTGCCTAGGCTGGTCTTGAACTTGTGTGTTTAAGTGACCCTTCAGCCTCATTGTCTGACATAGCTGAGAGTACAGGCATGCATCACTATGCCTGGCTTTATATCCAAATGGTTTTTATTTTATTTATACTTTTAAAATAAATTCTTTTTCATTTTGATAGAAATTGTTCCCTTATTTATATCTTGAACATCCTACAAATATTTATTTAAAAGAATTGTCAGCCAGGGATGATGGCATATGCCTGTAATCCCAGCACTCAAGAGGCTGAGGCAGGAGGACTGCCACAAGTTCAAGGGCAGCCTATGCTGCTTAGTCAGTTCAAGGCCAACCTGAACTACATATGAAACCTGGTCTCAAAAAAAAAAAAATTGTCAGACTGTTCTATACAATTAATTTCATTTATAGTGAATTCATGTAAAATTATTTACTTTATAAACTGTTTTTCTTAGCCTTAGTATTATTGCCGTGTTTTAGAATTTAGGTCCTTTGATTGATTTTAAGTAAGACTGTGTGTGTGTGTGTGTGTGTGTGTGTGTGTGTGTGAGTGTGTGTGTGTGTTCTATTTTTGCTGGTTTGGGCTTATTTTTATCTCCTACTTCCTGTGCTCTTCCCTCTAAATCTAGCTGTTTGATGGCTGCCTCCGCCCAGACTCTGGTCCCTCGACCCAAAACCAGGTCTTACAGCAGCATTTCAAAATTCCTGTCCTGGAATAATATCAGAGAAGTACAGAGCTGATCCTGAGACAGTGGCCAGCTCTGTCCGCTTGTTATTTGCTATGCCCTACCCTTCTATCTCCTTGTGTCCGCAGCTCCATGTAATGTCTGGGTCGCAGGGAAGAGCAGTGGCACCAGCTCTGGCTTTTAGCCACCCATCATCATAAGCAGAGATGGAAAAGCTGGGGTGCCTCAGAGTATCATCTTGACCAGAAATCTTAGTAATTTTATACTTTCCATTTTAAACATTCAACTCTTTCATTGACCTAGAGTTTTAATGCCATTTTGAAATAAGGAGCTCTTTTGCTCCAAATATTAAACCATCTGTCCTCACATCATTTATCAAATTATTTATTAAATTGCTAATTCTTGTAACTGCCATTTTTTAAATAGCCTCTAAATCTGTCTTATCCCTTCTGTTCTGACTGTGACTGCCTTGCTTTTGGTCACCATCATCCTGCTGACTTTCATCGAGATTGCTGCCATGGCCTCCTGACTCTTTCTTAGTCTTCGGGCCCTGTACACAGTGCAGACAAAATGACCTCTGTGTATCACGAAAGTGATTGTATTACTATCTCCATTCAACCTGTCGATGACAGCCCCGTTTCATCATGATGAGCTGCTTACGGGTGACCAACCCATCAGCTTCTCTACCCAGCGATGTCTCTTGCCATCCATCCCACTTCCCTCAGCTCTACTCTCTATTCCGAAGGCCTTTTCTTTTCTAGCGCTGGGGGCTGAACCTCGGGCCTTGCTTGTGCTACAGGTGTGCTGTACTGCTGAGCTACACCTGAAGGCTGCCTTGAGGCTTTTGTCATGCTTGACTTGCCATGTTGCACTTCACTTCCCAACAAGTGCTGTTCTTTGCCTCCTCCCTACTCCACTGTATCTTCTGTGACTAACTCATCCAGCCAGCAGGTTTCACTAAGATGGCATTTCCTCCAAAAACCTTTTGTGATCTTTGAGGCGAGAATAGGCACATCTCCTATAGGATACTATGTGTCCATTATTTTCCTCATCACTGCACTAATTATGCAGAGTTACAATTTCTCATTTACTTTCCTATTTGTTTCCCTTTTGGCTTATAAACCATGTGAGATGGAATTATTTTGTTCTCCTTTTTAATTCCTAGTACCTAATGCATGGTAAATTTCTTTATTTCATATATTTTTGTTTTTAATTGACACAGTCACATACATTCTGTGACTATTTTTTGAATTCACCAAAAACATATTAACTGCATGGTATATACCAGACACTGTGCTAGGTGATGGGAATGCATATGAAAACAAGATGCTAGGGTTGGTGGTGCATGCCAGTAATCCCAGCATTTGGGAGGCTGAAGCAGGAGGATCACTGTGAGTTTGAGGCCAGCCTGAGCTACACAGTGGGATTCTGTCTCAAAAAACATTAAAAAAAAAAAAAAAAGGAAGAAAACCAAAAAGGCAAGATCATTACATTTACACTGCTTTTACTCTAGTGAGAGAGACCTATACTCTAGTGAGACAGACTGACAATAAACCCAAAAAATAAATCAAATGACTGTAGCTTGTGTCAGGAAGAATATAAACGGTGGACTGTGAAGGGAATAAAAAAGGGTCTTGCTTAGATAAAATGGTCTAAAAAAGAAAGATAAGATGGTCTAGGAATTCCACCTTGAGGAATTAACATTGAGGCTAAGAACTAAAGAAAGAGATGGAGCTGGGTGTGGGGATGCATACCTGCAGTTCCAGTACTTAGGAGGCTGAGGCAAAAGGATTGCTGTGAGGTCGAGGCCAACCTGGACTACATAGTGAGTTCAACACCATCTTGAAATACATAGAAAGACCCTGTCTCAAAAAAACAACAAAAAGAAAAAAAGAAGGAAAGGAAGGAAGGAAAGCAAGAAAGCAAGAACCAGGTGTAGTGGCACATACCTGTAGTCCCAGCACTCAGGAGGCTGAGGCAGGAGGATCTCCATGAGCTCGAGGCCAGCCTGAACTACATAGCGAGACCCTGTATCAAAAAAACAAAAAAAAAGAAGGAAGAAAGAGATGGAGTCGATCATATGAGAAACTGAAAGAAGAGCATTCCAACTAGAAAGAAGAGCAAGTGCAAAAATCATGAACTAGGAAAGATCTTGGTGTGTTCTAGGAATGTTGACCGACAGAACACTTTGACCACAGAGTTGCAAATGATACTTAAAATAAGGTATAAGATAAGGTACTTTACATGAGATTGGAGACCTTACTCAGGTGGCCGGGTCATGCAGTGTCTTTTCGGCCATAGCCGAGCACTTGTATTTGTTCTAACAGGCTAGAAACTTCAGAAGGGTTTCAAAGAGAATGGTATGACCCAATTACGCTTTAAGAGTTCACTCCAATTATGTTGATAATGGAGTGTGAGGTTACCATAGATGTAGAGGATCTAGCAGGGAAGCTGTGGCGGTAGTCCAGAAGAGCAAGAATGGTGGCTTGTATCAGTCAGTGCTTACTAGAGAAACAGATTTAATGCAAGGTATACAGATATGTAAGAATTACAAGGACTGGCTTACAATGGCCGCCCAGGTTCAGATGTGGAAGAGCGCAAAAGGGCTGTCTGTGCACTGGAGATCCGAAGGATCCAGTCGAAGATCTGGAGCTCACCACAGTGTCCCACCTGAGTCCATACCAGGAGGGTCTGTGCTGGAGGCCAAAAGGTGTGCGCTAGAAGCCAGGAGACAACGTCCAACGTGAAAGTGAAGACTGGAGCTTCTCCTGGGAAACGAGCAGCCTTCCTTCTTCAATCCCCTTTATTCCATTCAGGCGACAGTCCTATTTGTTGCCATCACTCACACCCAAGGTGGGTCTTCTGATTTCAGTAAATCTCTTCAGCCACACCCAGAACTATGATGATCCAATTTAATTGGGCGTTTGCTACTCAAACCGACACAATCAGTTATCACATGGCTTACACAGCATAGCCCAAGTGAAGATGGAGGAAAGACGAATTAATTCAAGGTGTATTTTGGATTGGTGGATGAATTGACTGTGTGGGATAAGGGAAAAGATACTAGGAAGGCACCTACATTTTGGGCTTCAGTAGCTGAGAGAATAGTGTTGGCATTTTTAGATATAAGGATAAGGACAAGGACTAGCTTGAGGAGACCCAGGGACATCAAACATCCTATTCCGACTGTGTTTCAAAGTTTGAAATGACTTGTGAGACAACAAAGAAGAGATGTCAGATAAAGACATGTATGCATCAATCTGGGACTTAGATGAGGGGTCTAGTCTTGACATGTAAATGTAGTTGTGATCATTTTGTAGAGAAGGGAGAGCAGTATTTCGAAACCAGCATCTAGACGTGAGCAGCACTAGTTGTTAGGGCTGTTGCTCCCACCAGGCCACCTCACTGAGCTGGGATATCTACGTATATGTACACATACATGTATTTACTTCTATGTGTCTCTCTCTGTGTTTCTCTTTGTGCGTGCATGTGTGTGTAGTCTGTGTGTGTATTGGAAGGGTTGCTGGGGATTGAAACCTGGGCTTAGCAGCTTGCTAAGCACACACTCTACCACTCAGCTACACCCTAGCCCCTGTCTCTATGTACTGAAAACTCTAAACTCTCAATGTTAGGCTCCATTCTATCCATTACCATAGGGCTCATTCCTCCCTTCCTTGTGCACATTCATTCCTCTCTTCTCTGACAGGGGCAAACTTTACTGTCAATACCCTCAGTACTCTGCTAATTTGCTTCCTCTCCTTGTGTCCAGCCCATCTCCTGACACTTCTGGGTTGTTAGTTTGGTAGAACACCCTCTTGTGCAGGCCCTGGCCCTCGTAAGGCTGCCTTCTGTCCAGGAACAAAAACTCATTTCGTTTTGTTTCTACACAGTTTGTTAAGTATATTCTTTGACATTTTGCTTTTGTTTTGTTCGATGTTAAATTTTGAACTCAGAGCCTCATGCATGTTAAGCATGTGCTCTACCACTGAGTCACACCCTCAGCCTTATTTTGTTGCTATTTCAAAAAGGCTTTTTTTCCCATTAGTTTCATTTTTTTTCATACTTGCCAATTTGAAGTAAAAAAATAGTTTTTAGTTCATTACTCTTACTGGTTATTAGTAACACTGAACATTTTTCAATTTATGATTTATGTTTCAATTTTTGATTTATGTTCCTGTGAATTGTCTGAATCCTTTGTCTGTTTTTCCTGTGGGATTCTTAGTGCTTTTTTAAAAAATTCAACTTTCAAGTTCTTCATAAATTCTTCCAACTCTGTGTGTGTGTGCGCATGCACATGCGTGTGCAAAGGAGCAAACCCAGGACTCTGTGAGTGGTAGACGTGAGCTCTACTACTGAGCCATCCCTTCTATTCCTTCTTCCCTTTTTATTTATGGAATTAAAAGTTTTTAGATGGCCAAATCTGTTGATCCTTTTCTCTGTGATTTGTTACACTATTTTTCTTTTTCTTTTCTTTTTCCAATACTGGAGATTGAACCATGGCCTTGCTCCTGTTAGGCAAGTGCACTACCACTGAGCCATCCCCCACCCCTTTATTTTGAGACACGCTCTTGCTAAATTCTCCTGTGTGGCCTCAAACTTGTGATCCTCCTGCTTCGGGCTTCCAAGCCACTGGGTTTATAGGTCTGTACCACTGGGCTCTTACACCATTTGTTAGCTTCAAACTCTCTTTCCTACCCCAAAGTCAGATAGTCACTTATACATTTTTATTGTTCAGTTTGAGAGCAGATACTGTTTATTAACTGACCAGATTACAAAATTACCATGGTAGACACCTTAGTTCATCCTTCTGATACCTGGTCTTCCTGTTGCCAGCATTTTACCTCCTACAAAATAGGTGGTCTTTTTCTTCATTCCACTTCATAAAAATTATTTCAAAGGTCACAGGAATTACTTGCTTCTTTGAAACATTTTCCAACAGTATAGCTCTCCTGAACCAGATCTTCCATGCAGACAATGTCATATTTACCAAGAAACCAAGCAATCAAAAGGCCTATGTATCAAAGCAGTTTGCTTCTTGCTGATTTTACCATAACCACACTTGCAGTTTAGTTCATTTACTGTCCCCATGCTGTGTATGGTTCCACAGTCCTCAACACATTCATTTAAGCCTTGTCGAGCTTAACAAGGTGCCCCTGAAGCTTGGGCGAAGGTGAGGAAGCTGCAATATTTTACCTATCTTTGGCTCACACCACTGATACCTCTTCCTGATGGCAAAGGCCAACTTGGGTTCTGTGGCAACACAGAAGTCGCCGCTTTTCTTGCTATCCTAGTTACTCTAAATTCTCTACGTCTGCCTGTATTCCCTGTGATAGACAGTGCTTAGCCTTTTCATCAACAACCTTTCTCTCTCCCTTTGAAGGCATCTTTCAGGCAATCCTTTTTCTCAGGAGGCTTTTACCTCAGCTTTGTGAAATTTCTTACTTTTCCTTTAGGGTCTCTATTTTGTTTTGGGTTTTTTTTGGTGCGGGTGGTGCATGCTGGGAATCAGCTCAGGGCCTTGTGCTTGCTAGGCAAGCACTCTACCACTTGAGCTAAACCCCCTGCCCTTCTTAAGGGTTTCCGGCACAGCAGGAACCTTCTTTTTCTTCTCTTCAGCACCTTCCATGGTTACACCCTGTAATGGCTTGTGTCTAGATGTCCCCCCAAAGCCTCATGTGGTCATAGGTGGGGAAGTTTTCAAAGGTAGCTGGATCCAGAGTGTGTGATTACACCACTGATTGGTTTGGCATAGGTCTACTGGGATCAAGGAGGTGATACTAGGATTAAGGGTGCTAGGATCAAGGATGGGAGTGCTACCCACCCTAAGGCAGGTGACCTGGATAAAATATAAGGGACAGAAAGATGCTTGTCCCCTCCCCTACCCCCTTGCTTGCACCTCTTGCCTGCCTGTCTGCCAGGCCACCCTGCCTTGGATACAGCCAAGTGTGGACTGAAACCCTTACAAACTGTGAGCTAAATAAACCTTTCCTCCTTTAACTTTGGGTGTCAGGTATTTTGTCTCAGCAACAAAAGAAAAGTAACTAAGACACAGCCAGAAAAGAGGACTATACTTTTATGGAATAGTTTCAAAAAATTCAAGTTTCAACCCTGTCTCAATATAGAGAATGTATTTTGTAACATTTTTAGCCAATTTGTAGAAAATTCTAATATGTAACGAATGTTATTCTTTCCCCTGTTAAAATTGCCATGGCTTTGTATTTACCATTTGTTTCGATTTTTTTAAAATTTATTTTGATTTTTGACCAACAGAAATGTTAAATTTTTTCTGGTTAAATCTGCTAATCATAAAAAAAAAAAATCTACTAATCGTATGTAGCTGAGCATGGTAGCACATACCTATAATTACAGCACTCCGGGAGGCTGAAGCAGAAGGATCACAAGTTTGAGCGAACCTTGGCATTTTAGTGGGATGTAGCTCAGTGTAAAGGCCCTAGGTTCAATCCCTAGTACCACGTACAAACAGACAAACTCAACAACAAAACTAGTAATCTTTATTCTAGTGACTCTTTCCCTTACTTTTAAATTTAGCAAGACCTAAGGCTAAGACCTCTGTGGTGGTGCACGACATGAGTTCAAGGCCAGCCTGGGCTACATAGTAAATTCCAGGTCAGGCTGAACTACATACAGAGACCCTAACTAATAAATACATGAATAAATAAATAAAATTTAGCAAGACTTCCTCCATCTAGAGAATTTTTTTTTTTTTTTTTTGAGACAAGATCTTGCTCTGTAATTCAGGCTGGGTTTGAACTCACCTTGTAGTTCAGGCCAACCTTGAATACATGGTGATTTTCCTGCCTCAACCTCTTGAGTGCTGGGATCACAGGCGTGTGCCTCCACACCCAGCTTTATCTAGAGATTTAATAAACAAACATTTATACTGTAGTCTTCTTTTTTTCACTTTCTCACCTTCCTCATCCTTCTCTCTCTCTTTGCTTTTCTTCTTCTTCTTTCTGCCTTCAGGTATGCCTCAAGGCCAATTTTTTTTTTTTTTTTTTTTTTTTTTGGTGCTGGGGATCGAACTCAGGCCCTTATGCTTACAAGGCAAGCACTCTGACCACTGAGCTAAATTCCCAGCCCTTCAAGGCCAATTTTAATAAAACAAAACCAAACCAGGCTCAGTGGCACACACCTATAATCCCAGCATTTGGGAAGCTGAGGCAGGAGGATTGCTGCAAGTCTGAGGCCAGCCTGGGTTACACAGTGAGTTCAAGATCAGCCTGAACCACATCGCACAAAACCCAGTCTCTAAAAAACAACAACAAAAAAAACCGACCAGCTAATTCCAAATCACTTTGGCCTCTTGAGGGGGTCTTACAGACCAAAAAAATGTGAGATCAGGACAAGTTTCTCTAGAACAGAACCCCCTCCTGCCTCCTCCTCCATAGAAAAACAGTTCACTGTCAAGCTTCCTAATATACATATGTATATCTGGCATTTCATAAACAGCCAAAGTGAAAGGTGGCCTTTAGCTACTCAGTATATAAATTTAGCCATTTCTACAGAGAGAGTGAAAAATATATATATATATGGCCCGGGCCTGATCAGATGCTGTTTGTTTCCCCTCACACCATGGGGTTCTGTTCTCTGTCATTTCCTTTGAAGTCAGTGGGACTCTGTGAGGACAGCCACCCGAACACCGAACACCGGCCTCCACACACAGAGGTGAGAACTGCCATTCTGGTGCACGACTCGGCAGTGGGGGACACTGGCCCAATACACTTGGTGGCTGCCCTGCAGATCCCACTGTCTGTGAGAGCTTTGTTCACCCGGAGCAAACAAGGACGTTTTGACTCGGGACACACAAGGGCTCATTCAGGGGAGCATCCCGTTATGAGAGGACGCACAGTGCCGGGCAGACCTTGCGCCCTCAGCCAGCACACTGAGGGCATTTCTCTCATTCTCTCCATCTGTACAGAGTCTGTTTTCCAGGTCCCAAAATGATTTTCTATAGATTGGAGAGATGTATAAATATTTTCACGTGTTTGCACTCACATAGAATGGAGGGCATACTTCAGTCATGTAAAAGCAGCCAGGCTTTTTCAGTATGGAAAGAAAGAATTCTTTGCAAATTTTAGCTGAGGAGGGTACTTGGTGAAAAGCAGAGCTGGTAAGAGAAGCAATGAGAAATTTTGACATGGAGAACATACCGAAATGAAGAGCCCTATGAATTTGCTTTCTATCTCAAGGGCATTCCTTTTTTGTTTGTTTGTTTGGTGCTGGGGGTTGAACTCAGGGCCTTGCGCTTGCTTGGCAAGGGCTCTACCATTAAGCTAAATCCCCAGCCCCAGGAGCATCCTTTTGTTTATTAGTCTATAAAGTCTTTCTCTACCACCATCACTATGGCTTATATAACAGTTACTAGAAGTGCACATCAAATGATGGATACAGGTTATCATTCTGCCAACACCGGAATGAGTAGAGGTCAAGGAGCAAATTACCCAAACTGACATTTTCCCACCCAGCCCACTCATTCTCTAACTTTGTCACGATGGTGTCTCCTTCCTGATTCCTTCCTGTGACCACCTGGCTCTGGCTCCTGGCTCCACAGCTTTGCTTAAGCGGTAGTACACTCCCGTGGGTAGGTCCTTGGTTTGGAAGCACCCCCCCCCCCAGGTTAGGACGCCAGCATTCTGCACCTGGGATTTCTCCCCATTCGATAGCAGTGGAGTGGAGCAGACATTTTCAACTTAAATTTTGGAATTATTTTTCAGAAAACCTATATATGCAGCCTACTGGATAGACCCTACTTAAATTCTTGAGACTGAATGAGATCTACAGAGGAGTTGTAGATGGAAGAGAAGAGAAAAGACCCAAGTTCCAGAACACTCCATACTGAAGAGATTGAGGCAAAGAGGAGAAAAGCAGGAAGACATGTCTCGGAGCTCTCTCTATAATAGTACACAGGGAACTGCATCATTCTTTGAAGTAATAGTTATATTGCAATATGATAAATTTTTTCAGTGCATGAATATGCCTTAATCTATTTAAGCAGCCCTCTACTAATACTGTATGTCCTCAACTGGTTATATTTGTCACCTTCTCTGTTTCTGAGACACAATACCTGATGCTCAGAGAAGGAAAGGTTTAATTTCTTTCTTTCTTTCTTTTTTTTTTTTTTTTTTTTTGGTGCTGGGGATTGAACTCAGGGCCTTGTGCTTGCAAGGCAAGCACTCTAACCACTGAGCTCAATCCCCAGCCCAGGAAAGGTTTAATTCAGGTCATGGTTTCAGCGATTCAGTAATCCCAGCATTCTGGGAGGCCGAAGCAGGAAGATCACAAGTTCAAGCCCAAATTGGGCAATTTAATTGCATATCAAGACTCTGTCACAAAACTAAGCAATTTAAAAAGGGGAGGGGAGAAGGCAGGAAGCTGGATAGGTAGCTCAATGCAAAACTGGGTTCAATCCTCAGTGCTGAAATAAAATTAAATGTTTCCAGATATGAGTTACCAGGGACTTTAATTAATTAACTTACTTGCTATACGGGAATACTGGAGATTGAACTCAGTAAGTTTGTAGTTTTGTTTTGTTTTACTTTTTTGTTTTTGTTTTTTGGTTTTTTGTTTGTTTGTTTTTGTGTTTTTTTTGTTTTGTTTTGTTTTGTTTTTTGAGCTGGGGATTGAACTCAGGGCCTTGTGCTTGCAAGGCAAGCACTCTAACCACTGAGCTAAATCCCCGGCCCCTTGTTTTTGTTTTTTGAGGCAGGGTCTCACTATGTAGTTCAGGCTGACCTTGAACTCACTCTGTAGCACAGGCTGGCCTCGAACTTGTGACAATCCTCCTGCCTCAGCCTCCCAAGTTCTGGGATTCCAGGCATGTGCCACCATACCAGGCCTGAACTCAGCAAGTTTGAATTAAGGTCTTAGGAACAATCCTAAACACCAAAAAGCTACATTCCCAGCCCTTTTCTATTTTTTTTAATTCTGAGACAGGGTCTCATTAAATTGCCCAGGCGCGGCTCCAACTTGCGATCCTCCTGTCTCATCTTCCCCAGTAGCTTGGATTATTGTTATACACCACTATGCACTGCTAATTCCTGTTTTATTTTTGATGCTTGTCTGTGTTTTAAAAGCACCCCTCAATAAAAATGCAGTTTTTAAAGAAGCATACTTTATTTTTAAAATTTTTTGTTTGCAAGGCTGGGGGTCAAACCCAGGGCTCCACATATGCAAGGCAAGAGCTCTTCCACTGAGGTACTTGCCCAGTCTTTAAAAAACATACTTTAATTATGTTGCTTCACAGTTAGAAAATAAGCTTTGATTTTTTTATTGCCTAAAAAGATAATATCTTAATATTTTAATTCAGTAGTCATGGCCCTTCTGACTAAAGAACTAACCTAATTATCTGAAGTTTACTCCTACTTGACACAAACCCTTTATTTCTTTCTTTACTGGGGGTGGGGTGCTGGGGCTTGAACTCAGGGCCTTGTGATTGCTAGACAAACACTGTACCTCTGAACTAAATCCCCAACCCCAAACCCTTCATTTCTGTTAAACAGATCTGCTCAGGATCTGCTTCCAGATACACTCCACACTCTCCTTCGTCTGTACTCTGTCTGAATACTGAGATCCTTTTATGTTCCCACTTTTCCTGTAATTTCCACTCATCGTTAAGGCATTAAGTCCCATGTGATATCTGGTCTTAAGACTATGAATGCTGGATGAGGTCTCCAAATATTAATGACTCTGTTATTCACTCAGCATCTATCCCAGGATGCTTTGCGTTATTATGGTTCTTTTTTCTATGAGCCAACAATTTATCTCCCCAACTGGCATTTTTATTCTCAATGGACTGTTCTGGGACTTAGAGTTCTTGGTATTCTCCATGACGTCCTGTGCCTTGTTCACTGTCAGCATGCAGTAAACATCTGCAGTGGGAGATCCAGAGTTATTTCAAATAAATATAATTCTTAAAATCTGAAATACCTCTGGATCTGTATATATGTTTGTATCTTCTAAGTGTATCGAGCTTGTTGTAGGAATAATAAAAGTTCATCAGTTAATTTACTACCAGGGAAACATTTTAAATGTTCTATATGTAGTTACAAGTTATTGCTTTAGTATTCTTTCTTGTTTCACCAAAGGTCCTTGGTCTTTTCTTCAGCGAATGTTTTCTTCTTACTGTCTCCTGAAGCACATTGTAGTTTTAGTTTTCCTCTTTGTTCCCAGGTCCCAATATAACCTTTACATGAGCTCTATCTTTGTAGGTGAAATACTTGGTGCTTCAGTGAAACCCAGAGTCCAGATGAATTTCTGTTGGTTTAGAGAGCAGCTTGAGGATTCTGCACTTGGCGCCGGTCTGTTTCCCTGGCACCTCTCCATAGACACCATTTAGAAAACTCACAGTCTGCCGGATTTCTCTCTACCTCAGTGGTGATTAGGAAAGGATTATATTACATTGTCTTGAAAATGTGATGGAAAATGAAATTTGCTTTACCAAGAAAGGAAGCTTTTATTAAAATTTTAGTTGTTATTAATACATATGAGTAGTACATAATGTTTATGGTCATTGTGGGAAGTTGGTACATGTATATAACACAGTTTAATTCCTTTTTTCGTCCCTTTTCCGGTCTCTTCCCCACCACTTCACCCATCTCTTCTTGATCATCTTCCTTTTTTTTTTTTTTTTAGACAGGGTCTCACTATGCAGTTTAGGCTGACCTTGAACTCATTATGGTGCCCAGGCTGGTCTCAAACTCACAGGAATCAAGCCAGGTGTGTTGGTGCATGCCTGTAATTCTAGTACTCAGGAGGCCGAGGCAGGGGGATCCCTGTGAGTTCAAGACCAGACCGGAATACATAGTGAGTTCAAAGCCAGCCTGAATTACATAGTGAGACCTTGTCTTAAAAAAAAAAAAAAAATTGAACTGACAAGAATCTTCTTATCTCAGCCTCCTGCATGCTGGGACTACTGGCAGGCAACACAATGCCCAGCTCTCTTCATCTTTTTATTTTGAGGCAGGATCCTACTATGTTGCTTAAGCTGACCTTATGATTCTCCTGCTTCAGCCTCCCAAGTAGCTCATATTACAAACATGCACTACTGTGCTGGGGAAAACACTAAATTCTTTACAAGTTTTCTTGGGAGGTCCTGGCTTGCTGGTGCCTTAAGCACATACTTTGTCTGTATACTGGGTTTTGTTTATGCGAATATAAGTACAAAGGTAAAGAAAGCAGCCCAGCAAATCATTTACAGTGGTTCCTTCCATCTGTGGGAAGGAATAGGCTGGGAAATGGGGGATATTAGTGGTAAAGAGGTACTTTTACATTTTACTCCCCACCTTTCTAATCATCTGTACTGGAATTTACTCATTTATTACATGCACAATTATTAAAAAGAATTACACAGACTGGGAAAATTAAATGTCTCTTCTTTTGCTACTCAAGTTTAATATTAAAGTGCTTATATCTGATAAATGTTAGCATGGTAATTCTAGAGGGCAGCTGAAATCACCCTGCAAGTTGAAGTTTTGGCTTTACTTTCTCTTCCATCCAATAAAATGTTTAGGCTGTTACCCACTATTTGTTTTTTTGCTTTTTTTTTTGGCAGATATTGTCGCTAGTCGTCATCATTACTAACATTCACTGAGTTCTTAGACTGTCAGGCTCTCGTACATCCAGTTATGTATTCTACTAGTATTATTTTGTTGAACTCACAAAAATCTTATGATGTAGGAGCAGGAAAGGTAAAAAGGATCAACATGTTCCCCCAAGCTGAACGTAATCACTATGTATCAGAAACATGTACTAATAAAAATTTTTAAAAAATTTTTCAAAAATAAAATTCTGTTGCTTTAAAAACCTTATGAGGTAGGTATTATTATTATTATTTCATAGTCAAAGAAATAGAGGCCAGAGAAGTTTCATCTTGCACAAAACTGAGTCATGCAACAGCAAGTGATAGAGCCGTATCTCTGGCTGTTTGACTTCAGAGTCTACATGAAGAAAAGGACAGGAGTGGACCTAGTCCGTGGCTTAAGATTTTTACTTTGTTTCATAGTTGGCATATACACTTTCGTCTAATTGGGAGGTGACTAAAGGCATCTGGGTCTGGTTGATGTGTTGGTTGAAAATTACTATTATTATAAGGATGATTATTATAGTATTTAGTAATTATGCAGTGCTTTATACTTCAAAGAACTGTGCTTTACAATCATTTATTAGCTATGTCTCACAACATCTCTATGGTATAAAGATACATTTATTATGCATATTTTGCAGAAAGAGAAGCTGAGACAGAGTAGGACGGGCCACCACCTTGATAGAAAAAGAATAAATAAAAGAGCTCAGCATGGTGGCTCACACCTGTAATCCCAGCACTTGGGAGGCTGAAGCAGGAGGATCACTGATTTCAAGGCCAGCCTCAACTACATTGTGAGACCCTGTCTCAACCCCCCCCAAAAAAGAATAAAAGTAGAATATAAATCCCTTAAATTTCTGACATTCATCAAACAGCCCAAACTGGACAATCACTCAAGTTTAATTAATGTAACCCTTTATTTTATTTATTTATTTTTTTAATGTAACCCTTTAAAGGACAGTGCCAAGTTGGGGAGGACATGCCTGTAATTCCAGGTATTAGGAAGTTGAGGTAGGAGTATCTCAAGTTCGAGGTCAGCCTGAGCAATTTAGTTTCTTTGGGAGCAATTTATTTTAGATGTCTCAAAATAAAAAGTAAAAAGGAGGGATGGAGATGTTAGCTCAATGGTAGAGTTGCCCAGCATGATGGAGGCCCTGGGTTCAATTCCGAGTACTAAAACAAAAACAAAACAAAAAAACCACCACCAATAAAACAAAACAAAAATACTTGGTATGTAGCTCAGTGGTGGAATGTTTCCTTACTGTGTGTGAGGCCAACAGTTCAATCTCAAGTAACACACACACACACACACACACACACACAGAGGAAAGTGTCAGTTCTAATACTTTTTCTTGATATTTTATTACAAATTAAACACAAAATATGCTAACAATTCATGACTATGTCCTTTTAGGTCATCTATTTTCGAATTTCCACCTCATCTGTGTCAGTGTGACATTTTTGCTCAAATTCAATCTTGCTATCTCTCATTTCTCCACAGCAGCACAATTTGACCACAGATAATGGTTTCCAGTTTCAATATTATATTGCTTCAGTTTGCTTCCATTGTCTGTAAGAGAAGCCTCCATTCATCACAAGCATAGGACTCTTCATGATAACTTTTAATAAAAACAAATTTTATGTGAGAATTATATGGAAATTATAAAAGTTTTAGATGTATGGCTGTTGGTACATTTCAAAAATAAAGATTATAAACATGCCAGTATTGGGGTGCAAGGGGGAGAGAGATGAGAAGGATCTGTGTGGTTTTATTACAACTCCCACTGAAAGGCCTGGAGGAGATATATAATTCTATAAATCTAGTGTCTTTCAGGTGGGAGGCAGTCATGAGCAAGGCACATGGGAAAGGCTCAATAAATATTAGTTTAGTGGTGAAGAGTATATGTCTGCAGACAGGTTGTTTGGATTCTAATCCTGGTTCCATCCTTTGCTAGCTACTGTAACTAGTTGTGCTTCTGCTTTTCCATCTAGAACAAAAGAAAAAAGAAGGGGGGTCATGCCTTTGAGGTTGGTTATCATGAAATTTATTGAAGTATTTACCATTGTCTTTTCTATTTCCAGGGCGGTTGACAAATATTAGCTGCAACTCCATTAAAACATTGGTGATAATGATATTTATGATTTGGTGCCTGCATTTGCCTTGCATATTTCGAAATGGTACATGGTACCCTACTATCTGCTACTCCAGATAAACAACTTAAAATTACCTCAGAATACATTGGAATAAATAGTTGTAGACACGTAAAATCCATAAAGCAAAATTTTATATTAGCTTTTTTGGGGGGGATGCTGGGGATCAAACTCAGGACTTTGCACTTGCTAGGCAAGCACTGTACCACTGAGCTAAACCCCTCTTTATACTAGCTTTTTAAAAACATCCATATGATCTTGTAGCCTGGAGCCTCAAACTCTACCATGAAGAAGAGCTCACATGTAAGGGAGGCTGACTCATTGGACTACTGGAAAAAAGCAGCTGCCTCTGAGCTAAAGACAATGATGTGTTTGGATGCACACCAGATGTTCACTAGGATGTCTACATTTTCAAGAGATGCAGAAATTAGAATTTTTTTACATGACATTTCTCTATTTTACAATTTTGAATTTATTTTTTAGTACAATACTGTGGATCTGGGGCTGGGAAATTATCTCAGTGGTTAGAGTGCTTGCCTAGCAAGCACAAGGTCCTGAGTTTGATCCTAGGCACCAAAAAAAACCAAACCAAAACAAAAAAAACACACAAAATACTGTGGATCAACCAATACATCTAAGGACTATTTTTCAGATGTCTGTCATATATACTTACACTAAAACATATATGCTAGTACACTGTGCTGTTATACAAAGTAAACACTTTGCGAGCACTTAGGTCAAGGAAGGGATGGAAAGTGAAGACAAAACACGACATTCTTAAGAAACTTCCAAATGTCGGGAGATGGCAATGATATCACAGAAGTGAGTGAAAAATGCCGAAGAGTAGAACCTAAGCCTGAAGCTGGGTGGTGAGGGGTTAGGTCTATGTTAAAACAAACAAAAAATAAAGAACCCCATTATTTCACTGCTTGAGAAAGGATGAACACACCAAGTAGATGGCTCTTTTGTTTAACAAACACCTTAATGGATTTTGAGGGTAGGAGTTAAGCACAGATATAGCCACAGCCTAGCATGGCTCCCGGAGGCCCAGGGCCTGTGCAAGTGGCACCCCCTTGAGCAACATTCACCTTGTATTCTTTGTGAATGGTACCTCCCGGAATCGTGCAGCCTGGCGATTGTGTCAATAAAGGTGGCCTGGAGTCTGGCTTAAAAATGAGAATTGAGAGCTAAATCCTTCTACATAATAAAATAACAGGAATTTTAAATCTTCCCTAGGGAGTTGAAGCAGGAGGTTGGGAGGATTGTCTGGAATGAAGAGAAGAAAAAGGTTTGGAGAAAAGGTATCTTTGAGGGGGTGGTGGTGGTACTGGGAGCTGAAACCAGGGCCTTGCACATGCTATGCAAGTACTCCACCACTGAATTAGATCTTCAGCCCTGAGAAATGGGTCAAAAATTTAGAAACGAGTTGGACCTTATGAAGGTGGTCATTTTTATTTATTCATTTTGGTGGCTGGGGAGTAAGCCCAGTTCCTTGTGTGTGCTACACACACTATAATTAAGGCACCCCCCCCTTTCAGTGAGATGCATAAGATCCTCTGTCATTTTAACCTCCAGGAGACACCGAGAAATGAAGTCAAATAACTCAAGGTGGGTGGGTGGGGTCACTCTTCCACACGAATCAGGAGATAAACAGCAAAAACTTCAATGCTCAAGTTCGCACAGCAACACTTGCCTGAACATAGAATAGAATAATAACTTGTCTTTTTATTTTTTTTTGCTGTTTTTCTCCAAAAAAGCTGAAAGTGCTTGTACTTTTATGTCCTCATTTGTTCTGACATTCCAATGTGGGAAGGGCAGATTTATGATAACATTATTTATAGATGGAGAAATTAAAAAAATAGAGATTAAATCACTTACTCGATGTTGCATAGTTGGAGTGGCAGAGACCACACTAGAATTTGGTTCTCCAGGCTCCAGCCACGAAGTGGAAAGAGCCTGAGTTTTGCAATTAGAAGGATCTTTGTTTGAACAATTCTGTTTCTGCCCCTTAACAAGAATGTGGCCTTAAGTCAATTACTTCACCTAAGTCTCAGTTATTCTCATGTGTGAAATTAAGACCATAAAACCTCATAGTAGTATAGTGAAGATTAATTTAGAAAATGCATATAAAGCCTCGGCACTGAGCTGTTCTCAAATAAGATTTGTTCCACATTCAACTCATTATTATCTGGTTAAATTTGAGTACAAATTTAAAGTAATCAGAAGAATACTCCACTAATACTAATTTTTTTTCTAGCTTCATCGCTCATAGGTAGTGAAAACATGTATAAAAATGCTCCAAAATGTCATTTGATCACTGTGAATAACTTCTGCTTCAGTAAAGTTCCTCCTTTTTGGGATAAATAGAAGAGTCTGTGGAGGATGTTAGCGTGCAGTGGTGCTGCAACTCGATTGCCTATCACAACCTCCTGGAGGGCCTGTTAAAACATAGATTGCTGGACCCACCCCAGAGTTTCTGGTTCAAAGGGGTGGGGCGGGGCCCAGGAATTTGAATCTGTAACAAGTTCCCAGGTGATGTTGAGTTGTTAATCTGGGGACACCTTGAAAAGCACTATAAAGTTAAGTGAGGTGCTGGGGGCGGGGCTTCCAATTTGTTTAACAAGCAAATCGAGTGATTCTGATACATTCTCAAATTTTGAGACTAGCTGACAAACTGGAGAAAAGCATCTACGAAGACAAAGTTGCTTGCAAATCCTGGCTACGCCCTCTAGCAGTAAATGGCCAGGTTAAATGGCCGACGTCGAGCTCCTCTGTGTCCTGCACAGAGTCTGCTAGCTGCGTGACCGACCAGGTCCGTGATGCAGGATTCCTCTCACCCTCTCACCATCCCTCCAGGCCAGGCCAGCGATAGGGAACCTTTTAAAGCTTTGAATGAGAGAAACAGCCCACTGTGTCACACGTGCCTTAGGTTCGCTACTGTGCCCTGGGTAGAAAGAGATCTAAATCGTGCCAATGTGGGCTCCTTTTTCACGCCACACTCTGGGGCACGAAAGGATGCTCCAATCAAGGTTTTTTCTCTCCCTCCCCCTTTTTTTTGGTGCTGGGGATCGAACTCAGAGCCTTGTGCTTGCAAGGCAAGCACTCTAACCACTGAGCTAAATACCCAGGCCCAGTTAGCAGTATTAAAGAACCTTCCCTCGCAGTATTTGTTTTGCAGATGGTTTGTCTGATAAAAGTCCCCCTCCTCCTGGAGCTAGTCTCATACACAGAATCTGCCTCTGATGTTTGGTGTCCTGATTTTGCAGCTGAGGAATTCCTTCTCCCGTTTTTCTGTCCTTTCCTTGTCCACCATATAATTCAGTGGGTCCTCATACTGTTTAGGCTCGGAGCTTCACAAGTATCCAGGCCTTTTCGATTGCCTATTGCTGGTGAGGTATAAAAGTGGTTGCCGTGGGCTGGGCAACAATCCTGAGATGACCAAAGGAGGAAACTGAGGCATGGAGACATTAAGTAACTTGACAGGATGAAAAAGTAAAAATGATAGGATCCAGGCAATAAGATTCCAGAGTCCTCCAGTTCTTGTCCTTTACTGAAGTCGCAAGTGATGACAAAACAGAGAACTATTGTTTGGGGGTTTTTGTTTCGTTTTTGAGACAGGGTCTTGCTATGTAGTTCAGGCTAGCCTTGAACTTGCAGCTATCGATTCCTGTTCGTAAAGAATTCAAAAATCTTGTTGGGGTAGATGAACGTTAGACACACACGTATCATACTGAAATCAAGATCCAAAGTCTGGGGTACTGAGTTTGGTATCTATGACACGTTTCCTCCGCTCCAACGTGTAGAGAACAGCACCAGCCTCAAGGGGTTTACAAATGATGAAGAGTTAATGCACTCGAAGCACTTAACGCAGTGCCTACCACGTAGTAAGCATTCGATAATTCTAACGATCATTATTTTTAAGGGAGACAGATTGGAGGTGACCCTGGAGAGAATCGAGAAGCCTGGCCAATGCGCTGGGCTCTAGCAAGAAAATTCTGCGAGGCTAGGTTTTCTTTTCTGTAAAATTAGGCGGCAGGAGCGGAGCAACGCGCACGGCAGGGAAACGCGAGGCTTCCCCAGGAGCCCGGGGAAACCCGCAGCGGTGGGGACGAAGGGGTGCACCCGGCAAGCCGGGCGAGGAGTGCGGCTGCCGTGCGGGACACGCCCCACCCCGCTCGGACCCGGAGGCCCCGGCGACGCCAGCCCGCGAGCAGTTCCGGTGCCAAAGCCGTCCCTCCCCCGCTCCCCCGGAAGTGCTTTTCCGAGGGTCCGGGCCGGAGAGAGGCCTTGTAGACACAGCCGCTGACGCTCGGGCGGCTCCGAGGAGCGGCTCCTGCCAGGGTCTGAGAGGGGAGGTCCGCGCCCGCCTGCCCGCGCCCTGCGCCCTCCCAGCGTCCGGGCCGACGGTGAGTGGCCGGGGAAAGCGACCGGGCCGGCGGCGGGCCAGCGCTGGGACTGGCGCTCCGGGCTCCCCGCTTCCCGGAGCACGGGGCTCCGGACTCGGGGCTGCGGGCTGAGCTGTCGGGGATCGGGGAAGGGGGTGTCGGCCGCCGCGGTCTTCGCCCAGCCCGCGGGGCGGGAAGGAGCGGGCTGCGGGCCGGGGGGTGGGCGGGGCGGAGGCGGGGAGGGGGTTCCCGGAGCTGTTGTCGCTGTCGGGGCTCGAGGGTGGGGATGGGATGGGCCTCGGTCGGTGCGTGAGACCCCTCATTCCCGCGCCCGCAGACCTTCTCGTCGCCTCCCCGCTTTGATTCTCTGTGTCGAGCCCGGCGCTAGGAACCTGGACGCCGAACTCAGCCTGGGCTCCGGCGCCCAACTTTTGCCTCCTCTGGGTCTGTCCCCTTCGGGCCCACCCCCCGCCCCCGCCTGGTAATTAGCCTGGGTCACGGGGGTGTCGTCTCCACAGCCCTGGGGTGGGGCGCTGCCTAGTGCATGCCGGCGATCTTTTGCGAGGTTCTTCGTCCAGACCCGTTTCAGAGTAACCCTGGGTCGATCTGAACTGCTCTCGAAACTGGGTCTGGATACGTAGGTCGCAGCGGCACCAGCGTGCCTCGGAGGGTCTTCACGTTGCTAAAACTGTTGTTAAAGTCACTTAAAAAAGAAAGAGAGAGAGCTTACTTTGTACAAATAGGTAGTTCTGTTAAATTGTCCTATTTTATTGCTGACGTAAGAAAATGATGCTGTTGTCTAACTGTACGCCTCATTCCTGTGGTTATCCGAAGTCACAGTTGTGTGATGAGTTCAATCAGAGGTTATTGCACAAATTGATTGCAAAGGGTTGGAAAATTATATCACTTATTTCCTGAGGCTTATGTACTTTTCTATATGGAACTGTCATTTCCCTTAACTTTTGAAGAAAAATTGTCAGATTTCTCTTGAGAGGTCGCTTGTACTGTTGTAGCTGTTGCTCCAGTGCAGAGATACTCACAGAGGGGCAGAGGTATTTGCTTAAACTTATATCATGAAGTGTTCACTTGGAATAAACCGAAAATTTCCTAGAGGAGAAAGAGATACAGATAGTTACTTTTAGTGAACATACTTTACGTGGTAAACTACTGGTGAAAGGATTTTAGGAAGTAAGACTTTTCCTACATTTAATGGTGATTTTTAAAATTATCGTCACGAGGGAATGCATTACATTAGATTATGACTGAGCAGATGACCATTGTTTTTGCGGCGTAAAGTACATGCGGACCATCTTTATGAAACCAGTGACACTATCTGCTCTTCTCATCTTATGTTTATATTGGGATTTATTCTGTTTTTTTTTTTTTTTTTTTTTTTTTTTTTTTTTTTTTTTTTTTTTTTTTTTTTTTTTTTTTTTTTGTTTTTTTTTTTTTTTTTTTTTTTTTTTTTTTTTTTTTTTTTTTTTTTTTCGGGGGCTGCTTATGTCATTCTCCCAGAACTGGAAGGGGAGGAAATATTATGAATTAGGAAAAATACATAGATTAAAGTAACAAGCTCTGCTATAGCTCTACTATGCAAGGGAAAATTTTTTTCAGGGTTGTTGATCTTGAACAGACTAAAGGTGGATGATTTTTAAAGTCCCTGGAAAGAATTGTGGAGGGGAGATTAGTTGCACAACTTTTAGACTTAAGTAAAACCTGTAGATTCTTAGACATTTGACGTGTTTACTTGTTTAGAGCATAAGGTTGGAATATTGTAATTGAGAGAGTCTGGAAAAGCAGTCAAGTTAGATTTGGTTATGGATCCCTGCTTAGATATGATAATGGGCTTTGAAGGAAAATATTACAAGAATGGTAAGAGCAGAAAAAGGAAATTGGGAAAAATCAGATATTTTCTAGCATTGTAAATCTTATTACAGTACTCAGGTCGGTTCAGTGATATTGTGTATTTAGTGCAATTCATTGATAATGTTCATTGTGCATCAGGCTATGTTAGGCAACCATGTAGAATTAAATAAGGATATGGTCAGAATAATCAAAGTTCATAATTTGGAAGTAATTTTTTTGTTTGTTTGTTTTTGTTTTTTGAGACAAGGTCTTGCCTTGTGGTTCAGGCTGGACTTGAACTCACTGTGTAGCCCATGCTGGCCTCAAATTGTTGGTGATCCTCCTGCTTCAGCTTCCCGTGTGCTGTGATTACAGGAGTGTGCCACCACACCTGGCAGTAATTTTCTTAGGTGTTTGAAATCATGAAAATTGTACTGTTTAGGCATACTAAATTTCTTTTGCCCCAATTTGGGATTTAACATTGGAGGTGTTGAATGCTTCCTTAAAGGTACTCTACTAGTCATTACAGGATATGTAGAGTAAGTGTGCTATTCATTATAAGATACAGAAATTAAATCCTTTTTTTTTTTTTTTTTTGGCCATAGTACTACTGGGAGTTGAACCCACGGCCTTGCACATGCTGGGCAAGCACTCTGAACCTCATGGGTGAATTGATCTAAAGTTTGGAGTTGTATGAAAGAAAAAAAAGGTTTCATATTAGCTTAAGTGGTCATGGAAAGTAGTAGAGGTATAGTAATACTTATTTTGGGGTTTTGTTTTGTTTCGTTTTGAGTCAGGGGTGTGGCTGTGTAGTTCAGGCTGGATTTGAACTCACTATGTAGTCCAGGCTGGCCCGGAATTCTTGGTGATCCTACTGCTTCAGCCTCTTGCAGGCGCCACTGTGCTTGGCCGAGATGTAGTAGTGATTAGGAGGAGCGTTCCAGTGCTGTTGTTTATTGATCACTTACAGAGTACCAAGTTCTGTGCTATGTGCTTTATGTTTTCTAAGCTTTGCAACAACATATAAGCATCTTTATTGATAGAGGACACTAAATCTTAAATATGTTGAGTAACTTCCCTGAGGGCTATGTGGCTAGCAGGTAACAGAACAGCTCCAATTTGAATCCAGATCTGCCTGATGCCAAATCCTGGGCGTTTCAACTACAGGGTGCTACCCCCAATAAACTGGTAACACAGTTCAGTGTCACAGAAGGTAAGAATTTTCTAAAGCGAAGATTAGAGTTTGGGATTAGGCCTTTTTTTTTTTTTTTTTTTCAAGAAGGCCTTTCAAATAAAGAGAATGACATTAACTGAGGTGTGGAGGTGGGAAAATCCATTGTGTACCGAAAGAAGTTAGTGGACCAAATCAACTAGAATATACAGACCCTTTTTGGGATTTGGAGATGAGATTTGCAGTTTAAGAAGGGGCTGGATTGTTGAGCATGTTTAAATGCTGTATTTAGAAGTTTGACATTTGGGAGGTAATGGGAAGTGACTGAGGTCTAGCAGTGTAGTGTGCAGAAAGGTTTGTGGCAAGCTGCCTTTTGATACAGTACCATGAATACTGGGTAAAAGCAGTGGCAATAAGATGAGAAGCTGCCACAGGACCTGGTGATTGATTTAGTGTGTGAGTGGAGGGGGAGGAATTGATAGAGAAAATTTGGAGGAGATAAAGTTGAAGGTTAGATTTCTTAAAAATTGGGGCAATGTTGATGATGGTACTGTTACTAGAAATATGTGCAAGTAGTTGCATAATGAGATCAGTTTTGGATATGTTGAGTTTTTTATATACTTGCCAAACACAGAGGTTTTTGGAAATGTGAGTTTGCGCTTGGGTAAAGAGGTCAGGGTTAGGCTTATATTAAACATGGGTGTAGGGAATAATCCAGATGGATGTACATGTTGAGTTTGTATAAGGAGATGAAAGTGCCATGGGAGAGTGCAGAAGGGAAAGGAAAACAAAAACAAAAGGAATCAAGTCCTGCATTTTAGATGACATCTATTTATAACAGAAGGAAGAGACACTGAGACTATTTACACATTGGGTGAAGAATTTGATAGTGTGTGTACAGCTTCCTCACTTGCAGATTTAGATAGAGCAGAAAGAATCTGATTATTAAAAATTCAGTTGGGAAATTTATTTTTCTTGCTCTTGCCAGCAAAAATGATGTGCTATCATTACTGTTTTAGGGCGGACAAACTGAAACTCATCTGGTTGAGTGGGTCAGACTTTGGTTACTGAAAAGCTGTGTTTGGTTGTTTCTTTTGGACATTTGTTTGGCAAGCGATATGTGAAGATTCAGAAGTAAATCTCTAATAAAGAATTCTATTGATGTATGTGTATGACAGATTTTTGTTTCAATATCAAGAAACCAAACCTCTGAATTTTTTTGTTTGTTTGTTTGTTGTTTGTTTTTGAGACAGGATCTCACTGTGTAGTTCAGGTTGGCCTTAAACTCACTATGTAGCTCAGCTAGCCTCTAACTTGTGGCAATCCTCCTGCCTCAGCCTCCTCCTGCATGCCAGGATTACAGGTGTGTACTGCTGTGCCTGGCAAGAACCTCTGAATATTTAATACTCGTGCCTCTAATTACAGCTAGCCATTAATATTGCCTTTTATAGAAAATAATTATGTTTTTCTTCCAACCCTCTTTGTATTTTTTAAATTTATTTTATTTTTTAGTATATATTTGTGAAACAATGAATATATTCATCATGGGGAATTGGTACACATACATCACTTTTTGAGGAGGGTGCTTGGGCTGGAACTCAGGGCCTTGTGCTTGCTAGGTAAGTGCTCTATCACTGAGCTAAATCCCCAACCCCATCTTAATGATTTTTGCTTCTTCTTTCCTCCCTCTTGCCTCCCCTATCCCTAGATCCCCTTCTCATCTCTGCAGTCTGCCTTCCTTTTTCTTTTATTTTACTCTTTAAATCATACAGTATTCTGGGTTTCTCATATAAGAGAAACTATGTGACATATAGCCTTCTGTGTTTGATTTATTTTACTCAAACCAACAGTCTTTTATAAGTACCCATTCATTCACTCATATATTCATTCATTCATTTATTTATGGCACTGGGTATTGAAGCCAGGACCTTTACACTGAGCTACGTTCTCAGACCTTTCTAAAAATTTTGAGACAGGGTCACCATACATAGCTAAGTTGCCCAGGCTGGCCTCAAACTTGTGATCCTCCTGCCTCAGCCTCCCAAAATGCTAGCATTATAGATATGTGCTGCTACATTCACTTTATAAATACTTTTGATTAATGTGAATAGTTTGTGTTCTCTTTGTCTCTCTCTCTCTCTGCTTCTGTTTCTGTTTCTGACTCTGCTTCTTCCCCCTCTGTCTCCCTCTGTCTCTCATGCTGGGGATGGAACCTAGGGCCTCCTGCAGGCTAGGCCAAGTGCTCTTCCCACTGAACTGTGTCCCAGCCTGAGTAGTTTTATCTATAGTGTTTCGAATATCCTATAAAGTACTTTTACCTGTCATATAATGTGTATATGAAAGTTACCTGTTTTATTTCGGAAACTTTAAAAACTAAAAAATTACATAATTTTGTG
Source organism: Hystrix cristata (assembly GCA_004026905.1). Lineage (NCBI taxonomy): Eukaryota > Metazoa > Chordata > Mammalia > Rodentia > Hystricidae > Hystrix > Hystrix cristata. The sequence goes on along the minus strand of PVJO010009008.1, from coordinate 13,267 downwards.
TGGTTTTCTGTTTATTTAAATAGGAGGAATTTGTGTATTTATGAAAGAGTGCAATAGTTTGCAGAATGAGGCTTAGAGTTCTAACTTTTTAGAGACAAGTTTATTATTTTTAGACTGAGTAACCATGGAAGTGTTTATTTCCTTCATGAGAATTAATGTGTTCCTTTTGTTTGTCAGGAATATGTTTTTCACTATATCATCGGCACTTGGGAATGTCCAGAGTCCTGCCCTAGTGTTGGAGGCAGAGGGTTTTGTGTGTGCTTTGTCTGAGCTGGTTGGCTTAGTTTCAGGGAGCCTGGTATTAACGAGGCAAAGGTCAGGAGTTCCATTTAGCTGTAGCCTGAATGATAGCTGATAGCCGGGGAGTATACCTCTCACTCCCTCCAGCTGTTTCAAAAATTCCTTGGTTGTCATTGGTCACAAAGGTGACTGGATAAGGGTGGATCTTTATACTGTTGGAAGGGTATTAGAGGAAATGTACTGTAATGGTTAGGAATTTTGACTCTGGAATTAGATAGACCTGTGTTAAGATCCTTGAATCTGCAACCTGGGGAGAGTCCCTAAACCCCTCCAAGCCTGTGTTTCCTCATTATTAAAGAGATTAATATTTGGTTTGGGTGTGTCCTGAATGATTGCTTTCGTTTTTAAGTGGGAGCCAGATACTTAGATCTATGGTCCCCATATACTGAACTGTGTTGGTGTATGACAAAGTTTTCACTTGTCTGAATGAAATGAGAATGTTGTTAGCTTTTCATGAACCTAAACCTATTGAATTGAAAAGATACTTTTTTTCTAATTTTATCATTTTTGGTGGGAACATATTTTATGAAATAATGTAATGGTAATTGATACTGTCTTTTTTTTGTCTTTGGCAGAGTGGAAGTTAGCAACCCTATGCTGCCCCCCAAGCTTCTGTGAAATTTGAAAATCTTGGCTTAAAGTACCTGGGGGAAAGGGGGAGAATACTTATCCAATGTATTTATGCCTGTGTAAGTTAGGTTTGGGGTACATTCTGCCTTCTTTTATCCTATGGAACAGTGGTGGCGAACCTATGGCACAGGACACCTCTCTGTCAGCAAACAAGGCAAGTCACCCCAGTATTCCCCCAGCAGCCAAGCATTCAGGTTTAATTTCAGTGTTGGCACTTTGTGATAAATAAGTGGGTTTCGATTGCAGTTTGGGCGCTCAGTCTCTAAAAGGTTCACCATCATTGCTATAGAAGGTGCATAATTAATGTCAGCCTGTTGAACTTAATTTTGTCAGGTTTCACAGTTGACACTTAGAGCACACTTCAAGGAGCAGTTCAGACTGTTTTCAGTTGTGTTCATGTAAATTGTTCCTCATTATTTGTTTAAAACTGTTCTCAACTGGAGCTCCAGGAGAAAGGTGCTGAACGGTGGAGGATGCTTGGGCGTGCTGCTTTATCACTCTGTTGATTAACCAACAAGATAAATAACTTGGCCTTTGACATAGTGAAGTAGCAGAAAGTGGCTTTTTTTTTTTTTTTTTTTTTTTTTTTTTTTTTTTTTTTTTTTTTTTTTTTTTTTTTTTTTTTTTTGGTGTGGGGGATCAAACTCAGGGCCCTGTGCTTGCAAGGTGAGCACTCTAATCACTGAGCTAAATCCTCAGCCCCACTTTTAAGATTATCAGTATAGTTCTAGTGTTAAAATAGTTTTTTGCAATGATAGCAATGTTCTATAACTGTGCTGTTCAATATGGTGGCCCATATATGGCAACTCTCACCTGAAATGGGTTTAGTGTTAGAGAAGAATTTAATTTTTTGGCTGGGGATTTAGCTCAGTGGTTAGAGCTAAAAGCCCTAAGGCTAACCCTAAAGGCCCTAAATTTGATCCCTGGCTCCAAAAGAAAAGAAAAGAAAAGAAAAGAAAAGAAAAAGGAAATCTTCATGCCAACCCATAGCTCAAACTTAGGTAGATTAGGCAACCATTAAGTTCATTAAATATTTCTTGAGTCAAATAATAATCTTTTCATTGCTTTGATTTTTTTTGGGGGGGTGGTATTAGGGTTGGAACCCAGAGGCATTCTACTGCCGAGCTACATTCCTAGTCTTTTTTATTTTTGAGACAGTCTCACTAAATTGCCTAGGCAAGACTTGAACTTGCAGTCTTCCTGCCTTAGCCTCCCTCAGTGGTAGGATTTCACGTGTGTGCCACTGTGCCAATTGGTTTTATTTTATTTTGTTCTGTTGAGACAGGGTGTTACTTTGTAGTCCAGGCTAGCCTTGAACTCAAGGTGATCCTCCTGCCTCAGCCTCTTGAGTGCTGGGATTGCTGGTGTGTGCCACTGTGCCCAGCTGGTCTTAGTTATTTTAGAGAAAGTTTTAAATTTTGGGTTTTTCTGATTTGATCTGATTTACCATTGATTTGATTCAGATCATTTATCTTGAGTCAGAATACTACAAAAGTGATGTGTCCTTGTCAGGATATCACATCTGGAGACATGTAATGTCCCTTTGCCCCTTTGCCCCTTGTTAGGGATTTTAATTTTGGTCAAAGTGTTATCTTCTTACGGTTAATATTTTTCCCCTTGCAACTAATAAACGGTCTGCAGGGAGGTACCTAGTGGTTTATTATTTTTTTCTTGAATGAAAAACTTAAGTGCAGTAATAATATACCTTGATTTGCATGATGCTTTCCAGTTTGCCAAGCATTTTTATATTTTATGATTTTAATCTATGTAATAGTATCTCTTTTATAGTTGGGGAAACAAAGAGTTCGATGTAGCTGGTAAAAGGTAGGATTGGAATTCAAACCCTGTTTTATTTTGTTTGTTTTGTGTTTTTGAGACAGGGTCTGGCTATGTAGTTCAGGTTGGCCTTCAACTCACTATGTAGCCCAGGCTGATCTCAACTGATGGTGATCCTCCTGCCTCAGCCTCCTGAGAGCTCAGATCACAGGTGTGTGCCACCATGCCCAGCTAAAACCCTGGTACTGTATTCTTAAGATTGTTTTGACTAGCTACAGTTGCCTTTTAAATTACTAGATAGACTGTCTATACACTTAGGGCAGGGTCTTTTTCTTGTTGATTTTTTTATTTTGTCATTATCTTGTACTACTGAATGAAAAATGAAGAAACATGAGTGCTACTTGAAATAAATTTCTTACAAGGTCGTAATACTAGTCCAGTTGTGTTTTAATATGTATGTATGAATATAGATATATACTGTGTGTGTATGTATGTGTTACATATGTGATTGTTGAGAGCTCAGGGCTCATGTGGAAGGGGTTTCTGCTTTTTTTCCCCTGCTGAGTGCTGGGATTACAGGCATGTAGCACCATACCCAGTTTATGTAAGAAAATCATATTTAGTATCTTTTGAAATTTTTCTGTTGAGGAAGAAAGTTCTGAAGCTGTTGGTTGCTTAATGGATAACTTTTGAGGTTCAAAAATTGTGTCAAACATCTTCTGAAAATTGACTGATACTTTAAATGGAAGCCTTTTCAGTAAAGCCCACTTAAGTAAATTGTGTTTAATCTAAAGACTGCCATTTACCACCTGTGGGTTTTTGTGAATAGTTGGTAATGCCTTGGAAGCTACCAAGGGGTGATTGGAAACCATGGTGAAAGTTTAAATTTTAAAAACTTACTACAGTAAAAGACGCATTGTCATTAATTTCTCTCAAAATACTGCCCCTTGATTCAAACCTGGTGAGCTGTCGTTCTTACCACTTTCTTCTGAAGCGATTCTAGAAGTCTCCTTTTGTAAATGTCTTTACGAGGTGTGATGAAAACTACTGTGAATGTTGCTGCTGAGTGCCATGTAGGGGAAAGGCGGCTCCTGAAGACCTTATGTATGGTGTGTCTTCATCTACCTTTTTCACTAGATCTAGCACTGTGCAACTTTTGGGTCTTCCCCAAAGTCAAAATGACCGTTAAAGATAACTGTTTGGAGTGAGTTCAGGACATCAAGGCAGCCGTGACAGTGCATCTAAAAGACAATCATGGAAAAGAACTCCCCAGAACTGCTTCAGAAAGTAGCAAAAACACTGGGATAAATGTGTGTTTGGCGTATATTGATGGAGGGTTCATTACAGTGTATCTTTTATCCTTTTAAATGCACACTGTATTTTTTATTACACTTTGTATTTATCATGTGGCTTAGTTTACATTCTTCTTTCACCCCCTCAAACAAAAGCTGACTATTACACATATTTCTGCATGTATTGTTCGAGCCTTTTCCTTTTCTTTCTTTTTTTACCAGCACCAGGATTAAACCCAGGGACTTCTCACTGTGCTGTATCTCCAGCTTTTTAAATACTGTTTAGGTTGTGATAGGGTCTTGCTCAGTCACTCAGCTGCCGAGACTGGGCTCAAACTTGGAATCCTCCTACCTTAGCCTCCCAGAGTGTTGGGATTACAGGCAGGTACCACTATACCAGATTTGAGTTTACCATATTTTAAATCTGCATTTCTTTGTGTGTGCTTGTGTGTATATAATTCTGTGCATTATTATCCTATGTATAGTTTTTTGTACTGTTTCATCACCCCAGGAGAACTCCTTAGTGCTTTCTTATATTCACTGTCCCCCCACTGCTATTTTTGTCATTTTGAGAATGTTATATGAACAAAATCAGGCAGTGTATAACCTTTAGAGAGGTATGTTTTTATTTTTTTATTTTTATTTATTTTTTTGGTACTGGGGATCGAACTCAGGTCTTTGTGCTTGCAAGGCAAGCACTTTAACCACTGAGCTAAATCCCCAGACCAAGAGAGGTACGTTTTTAAAATACTTGTTTTAATATAAAAACCAAACATTTCAAAGTAATTAGAAAATAGAAAAAATCTTAATTCAGGCATTATTTTGGAGGGTTCCTACCCCCAAGTTCCCTTTAGGGCTAGGGATTGATTCTAGGACCTCATACATAATATACCTGTACCCTCAGTCAGGAGTTGTTTTTTGGGTCTTTTTCATATGCATATTTTATATCTTTTTTTTTTTTTGAGGCAGGGTCTTGCTATGTGATTCAGGCTGGCCTTGAACTTGTGGCAGTCCTCCTGCCTCAGCCTCCCAAGTGCTGAGATTACAGGCATGCACCACCACACCTGGATATTTGCTCCTTTTAAATGAATCTCTTTCCTTATTTTTTGTGTGATGCTGGGGATTGAACCTAGAGTCTTTGCCCTTAGACAAGCACTCTGCCACTTGGTTACATTCCTACCAGTGATGGTGAACCTTTTAGAGCTTTCAGTGATACAAACAGCCTGCTACAGTTTGTGTGCCAGAGGACTGCCACCACTGCAAACCCTAAGTACTGTACTGCATGTTTTTTTCTCCCTTCATTGAACTCAAAGTCTTGCACGTGCTAGGCAGGTAATCGCCTACTGAGTTCTACTCTGAACCCCTATATTAAGTATTTAAGTATTTTGTCATTAGTCATCATGTTTAATTTTTGATATTACAAGAACTGTTGTAGGAAACATTTTTGAGATTTCTTCAAATTTTTGTTAGGTCTTTACAGCAGATTCTTAGATATATGATTTTCGAGTCAGAATGTGAGTTTTTTGGGGAGGGTTGCTAAGATTGAACTCAGGGCCTTGCGCTTGCTAGGCAAGTGCTTTACCACTGAGCTAAATCCTCAACCCCTAACATTTGGGTTTTTTTTTTTTTTTTTTGAGATAGTGTCTCACTATGTAGTCCAGGCTGACCTCAAACTCACTATGTAACCAAGGATGGCCTCAGACTTGCAGCAATCCTCCTGCCTCAGCCTCCCAACTGCTGGGTAACATTTGGTTTTTATTTGTTGTTGTTGTTGTTTTTTTGTGTTTGTTTTTTTTTTTTTGGTGCTGGGGATCGAACTCGGGTCCTTGTGCTTGCAAGGCAAGCACTTTAACCACTGAGCTAAATCCCCAGCCCCCATTTGCTTTTTAAAAAATACATGGAACATGAAACTGTAATGTTTAGTGAAATAAGTCAGACACTTAATATCACAAGGTTAAATATCATATGATTTCCCTTACATGAGAAACTTAACACATAAATAAATGAGTAAAGGACAGGTGGTAGGAAACCAGATGGGAGACTTTTTAGAGATGGGGAAGGGGATCGGGGGAGATTCAAGGGCAGAGTAAAGAGATTGAAATGATGAAGGTATGCTGTTTACATGTAGCAATTCTCCAGAACGAATGTAATGATTATGTATTACAAATATACACTTACAAAAACACAAAGTTTTTCTCAAAAGGGTGGTGTTACTAGTATGGCTTCACTCTGTTAGGTTGGATATTAGTGTTACTTTTTATCTTATAATAGGTGAAAAGAGTACTTCGTTATTCTAATTTTGAATGCATTTCTTTTTTTTTTTTTTTTGGTGCTGGGAATTGAACTTGGGGCTGCTAGGCAAGCACTCTAACCACTGAGCTAAATCCCCAGCCCTTGAATGCATTTCTTAACAGTTCTCCAGGAAGAGTAAAATTGAATGTAATATCATAATGATGTAAACTTTTAAAATATAGTATTTCTTTTAAGTAATTTGGAAAAGTATCTTAATATCTGTGTCAGTATTCTTGAGTTAGAGGTTGAATTATCAGATCCTTCTCTCTAGGTACACGTTTGTTATCTACTGAGTTGTTGTGGTTTGGATTTAAAATGTTCCCTAAAATCTCATGCATTGAAGGCTCGACCCCAGTACAGTGATGGTCAGAGGTTTTGGGAAGTGCTTGGATCATCAGGGCTCTAACCTCATTAGTGGATTAATCCATTGCTAGATTCAGGACTTCCTGTCCTACTGGGAAATTGGAACTTGAGGAGGTAGGGCCTAAGTGCAGGTAGCAGGCCTTGAAGGATGTGTGTATATTGTTTCTGGCCCCCTCTGGCTTCCTGGCAAAAGTGAGGTGAGCAGCTTCATTCCCCCCGAGCCCCCACTGTGGCGGTGCTTCTGGCTGGTTCCGAGGCCCAGAAACAACGGAACCAAGTGACCATGGATCGAAACCTCTGAAACTCGAGCCAAAATAAATCTTTCCTTTGAGTTATTTACCTCAGGTGTCACAGCAACTCAAAGCTGACAACACAAAAGTGATTACCAGTTCTACTTGTTTCTCTTTGGTCTCTGCTGTTATCTCCTGCTCTCCGCATTCTATATCCTTGACATTTTCCCTGTCTGTCCCCTGTTCGAAGAGCTGCTGCTCCCTCCACTGGACCACACGAGCACCACATTCACTTCTTATGTGTTCTTGTCAGCTTTGAGTGCTGGGTCATACTGACACTTTAGTGCATTGCTGTGATCTTACCCTTACGGTTAAATACAGCCCTCCAGACTCCTGGGCACTTGGTAGTATTAGACTTCATTTTTTTGACAGCCTTCAAAAAAGTTGCATGACCAGTACTGTATGAGGTATCTTTGTATAATGAATATAGGAAATAATCAAAATAACAAGGAAATTGTGTACCTTTGACTTCTCTGTATGTTTTGGAAGAGAGTAGTACTATATTCATCCTTTCTATTTTTCAGTACTGAGAATTGAACCCAGGGCATTTGTACCAGGCACCCCCCCCCTTCCTTTTTTTTTTTTTAAATTTTGAGATAGAGTCTCACTAAGTTTCTGTTTTTTTGTTTTTGTTTTCCTGGGGCAGCGGTGCTGGGGATCGAACTCAGGGCCTTGTGCTTGCTAGGCATCACTAAGGCACCACTAAGTTTCTGAGTTTTTTGAGTTTCTGAGTTTGTTAGGCATCACTAAGTTTCCATTCTTGGCTTGATTTATAATCCCCTTGTTTCAGCCTCACAGAGTTCTGGGATTATAGATGTGTGCAACCACACCCAGCAGTAGTACTATATTCTTACACCAGTAGACCGTCAGGGTAACAAAAACAAAAAAAACCCTTAAATAAGTGAACAGCTTTGTTGGGTTTCATTTGTGATGCTAGAGATTGAATCCAGGGCTTTGTATATGCTAGGCACCTGCTGTACACTGATGTATACCCCCAACCCTAAAACAGTGCTGCTTTTTTTTTTTTTTTTTGAGACAGAGTCTTGTTATGTAGTTCACGCTGGCCTTGTACTCATGTAGCCCAGACTGGCCTTGAATGTATGGTGATCCTCCTGCCTCAGCTTTTTGAGTGCTAGGATTACAGGCGTGTGTCACCATGCCTAGCTAGCAAGTTTTAAATAGAATATGTATTAAATGCTGGGCACTTAAGTATATTATCTGATTAGTTTTCACAATAATCTTGTAAGTTTTTTTGCAGTGCAGGGAGTGCTGGGGATCAAACTCAGGGCCTTGTGCTTGCTAGGCAAGTGCTCTACCACTGAGCTAAATCCCCAACTCCAATCCTGTGTGTTTTTGAGGGGTTAAGTATAAAGGTCTTATTGTGGTATGTTGAATATGTAAATAATTGAAAAAAGTTGGTTGCCAGGGAGTCATAATGTTACATTAAAAAAAATTTTTACTTGAACATACTTTTTTTAAAAAATTTTATTTTAATGGTACATTTTAGATGTACATGATGATAATATTCATCAAAGGGGATTTGTACCTGTACATGATATATCTTCTGCTGCTTTTTTTCTCATTCCCCTCCCCTCCCTTCACCTGCTCCCTATTTATAAAAGCTTTGTTTCCATTTTTTCTTTCTATTCCTTGTTTCTCTTTTCCCTCTGTTCCTTTCCCCCTCCCCTTCTCTTGTTCCCCTTCCCATTTGAACACTTTATTCCCTTTCCCAGTATATTGCATTTTAGTCTTTACACTTTCAGTTTCTCACACCAGAGAAGCAATGAGGTATTTAAACATATGTGTCTGATTTATTTCACTTAGGAGTATGGTCTCAAGATGCATCCCTTTACCTCAAAATACCTCAAGCGTATTGTTCTTTATGGCAGGGTAGTACTCCATTGTAAAAAAGAAAAAACCATTTTCTTTACGCATTCCTTGGTTGTTGGGCATCTGGGCCGTTTCCAAGATTTAGCTATTACAAACTCTGCTGCCAAACCACCAACAGAGCGAAGAGACTGGGAGAAAATTTTTGCCAGCTGTTCCTCCAACAAAGGACTAATATCTCGAATATATAAAGAACTCAAAAAAATCAGACCCCCAAAATTTAAGGACCCAATCCAAAAGTGGGCAACTGAAACGAATAGACACTTCTCAGATGAAGAAGTAGAAACAGCAAATAAACATGAAAAAATGTTCAGCATCACTGGTCATTCGGGAGATGCAAATCAAAACAACCCTGAGATTCCACCTCACTCCAGAAGGAATGGCTGTTATCAACAAATCAGCCAATAACAAATGCTGGAGGGCTGTGGAGAAAAAGGAACCCTTCTCCACTATTGGTGGGAGTGTAGACTGCTGCAACCGCTATGGAAATCAGTGTGGCGATTCCTCAAGGAACTAGGACTAGAGATTGCATTTGACCCAGCTATTCCCCTTCTTGGAATCTTCCCAGAAGAATTAAAGGCATCATACCGCAGCAATATTTGAACGTTCTTTTTATTTCACAATTTTCCTCCTATAGAATTTTTCTTCATGTATGGGCTCTTAGGAGTTCTAGATTGTCTTTTTAGCATAATCCACACCCATGAGACATTATCTAAGTATCCTACTAGTGTCTTTCTTTCTTATAAGAGAGAGAACTTGAAGGTATTTCCACTGTAATATATGGAATCCTTCTACACTTTTTGTCGGTCTTGAGATAGGGTTACGCTGTGTTTTCTAGGTTGGCCCTGAACTCCTGAGCTCAAGCCATCTTCCTGCTTCAGCCTCCCGGTAGCGGGGACTATTGGCACACACCACTGTGTCTGGTTTCTACTCTTTACGCTTTCCCCTCTATTATTTTAAAGGTGTTTTTCATGTATCTAATTTTGTAATAATTTAAAGGAATTAGCTTTTGAATCTTTTTGAACTTTTCACAGAAACAACCTCTTTCTACTCATAATTCATTAGTTTACATAATCTTAAATTACATAATTACAATAACAAGTACAGTTGGCATAACTGGTTTGGGAACAAGCAGCTGGCCCTTATTAAGCATCCAGCACAGTGAAAGCAAAAGCGCAGAGAAGTACTCAGAAAATAGTCCACTTAGAAGACTCCACTAGGTGCAAGTGGTCAGCTTCCCGTGGTCACTAGCAAATGACTTATGGAGGGATTGACGAGCTTTATTTTTATAAATTGATAAAGTAGAGGTCTGTTAAATTTCTGTTGAATGATTATTCTTGTTTCCTTACTGTAGATGAGAAAACGGAGGCATCATAGAGCTCAGTAGCCTCAAGGTCAAGTAGATAATAAGGTGGTGGCACCCCAGGATCTGTACCTAGATCTTTATAGATTAAAATGTGGTACATTTTCTTACCTGCTATACAGGTGCTGGATTCCTCTCAGGTCATGTGATTTGCCTAATCATTAAGTATTCTGGAGTGCTCTTTAGGTCAGATTTGGGGTAGCTTTCTTACATTTGCCCCCATTTTGGGTTCTAGTTCGTTTTGCTCCTTAGTTCTTTTACACTCTGTAAAGTGAAGATACATTCCTATTTTTTTTTTTTTTTGGTGCTGGGGATCAAATTCAGGGCCTTGCGCTTGCTAGGCAAACACTCTAACCACTGAGCTAAATCCCCAACCCCATGAAGGTACATTCCAGGGTAAAAATTAGCCTTATAATTTTTAAAAATTTTTATACTGGATGTGTGTACATGGGGATTATGTAAGATTAAGAACTTAAAGTGTTAGGAACTACTAGAGTAATTGTGAAATGAAAGAATAAAAAGGGAGAAAATAGAGGGAGAACACATACATAAACATTGCTCTTCAGCCTGTTAAATTTCCTTAGCAGTTTGGAATCTGACCTGTCATCTTTCTACGTGTTCATCTTCATCCATTTGTTATTTCATGAAGCATCAGTTGAGTTGCTTGGATTTAAAGAAAAAAATACAATAGAAAAAAATACACTGGAGATAGTAGACTTGTTTTGTAATTCATAGGTATAGTTCTGTCTTCCCCATGTGTAGTCCACACTTACCTTCTTTTTTTTTTTTTTTTTGTTTGGGATGCTGGGGATCGAACTCAGGGCCTTAAGCATGCTACCACTTGAGTTAAATCCCCAACCTCCACACTCACCATCTGTTCTAATTAAACTTAAATGTTTTGTCAATATTTAGAACCTATTTTTTTTTTCTTTTTGAGATAAGATCTCACCCAATTCCCCAGGTGGGATTTGAATTTGCAGTCATCCTGCCTCCACCTCCTAGACTGCTGGGTTTACAGGTGTGCACCACCATTCCCTGTTGTGTGGTTGTGTTTTTGTTTTTCTTTTTTCTTTTGGTGCCGGGGATTGAACTCAGGGCCTTGCGCTTATTAGGCAAGCACTCTAACCACTGAGTTAAATCCCCAACCCTGTGTAGGTTTTTTGTTGTGTTTTTGTTGTTGTTGTTGTTGTTTTTTTGAGATAGGGTCAGATGTATAGTCCTGGCATGTCTGAAGGTGGCGATCCTCCTGCCCCAACCACCTAGTGGTGGGATTACAAGCGTGCACCACCATAACTGGTACTTTTTTGTTGTTGTTTTGTGGTATTGGAGATTGAACCCAGGAACTTTACACTGGGCTACACCCTTCCCCGATTTAAAAAATTTTCTTTTTTCGTACCAGGAGTTGAATTTGGCCTCATGCTTATTAGGCGGTTGCTGCCATGTTGAGCTATATCTCTGGCCCTAAATTTTTTAATTTTGAGACATGGTCTCACTTTGTTGCCCAGGTTGGGCTGAATTTGTGATCCTCCTGCCTATCTCAACCTCAGGGTGCTGGGGTTATAGGCATGTGCCATCACACTTGGCTAGTGGTATTCTTAATTGACTTTATCAAGTACTTCAGGCACTTTGATCTGTAATAGTTTACTAATGAATATAAAATTACATATAGAATAAAAATGAGAATTATCAGTTAATTACATTCTTGTCCTTTTTCTTTGTATTGATGTGTAATGCCACATACTCTGCGGCACCTTTTATGTTCTTTTAACCTTTTTCTTTTCCTTTGAAGTTATGGCTATCAAACCCAGGGCCTTCAGAAATACTAGGCAAGTGCTCAGCTACCTAGTTACATTCCCCGTCTGCTCCTAGTTTCTTTCTTTTTTATCCACTGATGCTGGGGATCGAACTCAGGGCCTTGTGATTGCGAAGCAAGGCCTCTAAGCACTGAGCTAAATCCCCAGCCCCTGCTGCTAGTTTCTTAAATGTGTCTTTTCATGGAGTGATGGAATGCTCACCTTTCCCCCTTTAGCCTGAGTATTTGAATATGGCAAAGAAATCTTTTTTTATTTTTTTTTGCTGGGCAAAGTGGCTTTATCAGGGAAGCCAGGATTACATAGGGTTTAAGAGTTGGCATTGGGGCCTTTCTTCTTGCCAAAGGTGGGCATGAAGATGTTGATGAAGTGCCAGTTGTACTGCATGCGTCACTTGGCTGGACCTGTTTCCTCCTCCCACCCCACCTTCCTTCTCTTCCTCCTTCACCCACCTTGTCCCCCTCTTCCTCCTGTTTGGCCACCTTAGGAGTTTGACCTCTCACTTTCCCAGCCCGGGCTAGGGAGTCAAGGACTTTACCTCCAAACATGCGGCCAGCTACTTCCAGAGCGGCCAGGGCTTCCACCCTATGCCGGCCTACGGTGGCCTCATCTTTCAGCGGCTTCTTGAGCCTTGATCTGGGCAATCGAAGAGGGTGTGTTGTCTTTGCCCCTTGTTTTTACCAACTTTTGGAATCAAGTAATTTTGGTACTTAGAGTCTTTTTTTTTTTGGGTGCTGGGGATTGAACTCACGGCCTTGCCCTTGCTAGGCAAGAGCTCTACCACTTGAGCAAACTCCCCAACCCCGGTACTTAGATTCTTAACAGAGTATTTCTAGTGCATGTACTCATTTGAGAACTGTATCTTAACCAGAAATTTCAGTCAGATAGTTTTTCTCTTTTGGGTGAAGCCTAGTTTGTAGAGGGCTGACAAAATTACACTGTATCCAGGTTTTGTTTTGTTTTTTTTCTTCCAGTTTTATTTCTGTAATAAAAGTTGCATTGAGTTAGATACATTCATCATCTGTTACATTGTGTTATAAAGTTGCCATTCTTGGGCTTTTCACTAAAGAGGAAGTGAGTCCTCTGCCCTTGGCTGTTGATAACTTCCAGTGGCCTAGCTTCTCAGTCCTAATTAATATTGTTTGCAGATGAGGGAGTACAACTATACATTTGATCCAAAAGAAAGGTCGAAATTCTTTAACAAGTTTTTTGTTTTTTTGTTTTTTTTGGTTTTTTTTGGTTTTTTTTTTTTTTTTTTTTTTT